>PVKA01000762.1:70041-177169 GCA_004027165.1 Ctenomys sociabilis | reverse complement strand
GAGTGACTCACAGCCGTAAGTCCACAGGGCCTTCACTGGGCGAGGGAAATCTTCCTTCCCACCAGTCTCAAGCAATCTTCATTGATAACAATGCTTCATTTTTTTTGTTTATCTCAAGCACTGTTCTAAATGAATTATATAATCTAATTCATGTCATCCCCATGGTCCCAAAGAGAGGGCATTGAAGAATTTGTGGCACCAAAAGATCATAGCACTAGAAGTACCTGGAGTTTAACATTCCAGATGACCCACACATTCGGCTGCTGTGTTTGACTGCATCTCCAGACTTGCAGTTTTCAGAAATGAGTTTCTATTTCATGGGGTGATTAAGTGAATTACAAACAATATACATTGTGTCCTTTCAGGTTTTGTTTTCATCGCACCATGCCTCTTAAATAAAATCTTGCCACAATGTCACTATATTCCAGAAAACAGTTCTCCACATTTACAAACAATGACTTGCTTTCATTCATTTATGTTTTTTCCATTCATCCAGAGGCATTAGTAAGTCACTATAATAATCATTGGGTATCACTATGCTAAACACAGAAATAGTAAGATCAACAGTTTCACCTTCCTCTCCTCCCTTATTCTTCTTCTACATTGCATTAGAGAAATGTATTAGATCAGAAAATACGGAATTGTTATTATTCAACTCTTTCTTAACTATAAAAACAGCCATTTGGAACAGTTCAGCCAAATAAGCAAATAAAAAACCCTACATAGGGCTAGCCTGCATCTTCTGAGAATACCAGAATGTGGTCCTTTCTTACCTGTTCTGGTCCATCTCATGCTATCCTCACTGCCTCCCCACTTTTCTCTTTCCCATAGAGGCAGACTCACATGGACCACACATTTTTACTCCAACTCTCTTCCTTGAGAGACAGGTGTCCAACACACTCTTATGCTTCTGTACATCTTACATGATCCTGACTAGTCTGGACTAGGTAATTTCATAGGGCTGCATTTGGAGAAAGCAACCTTCAGAGACAAAGTAATTTTCCCCTGTGCCAAGAGTCTTGTTTCTTGTTCTGTAATAGCAGTCTTCCTAAGTTCAGTACACCTACACTGGTGTCTGTCCCTCTGGGCCCATGACATCATCCCAGATCATGGGAGAAAAGGGAAACTGGTGCACACATTGGTATTTGTGCTGTGTACCCCACAATGGTTATTGAAATCCTTTGTTTCTGATCCAGGAGTTTCATGTCTTCTGCCAGCTTCTATGAAACAGTATTAGGACAATTTATCAGACTGTATGTAGGATAAAATTAAGTCCTAGAACCAACACTCTTAAGATTCAGGAAAAACATTTACTATATGAAACTCTGATTTTGTCAAGTGGTATTCAGCCCAGGGTTTGCTGGGATGCCTCATTTAATTGTATTTAATGACATTAGTATTGATTAGAGGAGCACTCAGCTACTAAGCAGTGCACTCCGTGTCAGTGGGGACAGTTTTTTTGTTTTCTTTGTTTTGTCACATTAGATTCACAGCATGGTTTCTGAGAAGTAATGACCATTTTAAACACTATTGGAATACATTGCTGAAGGACTAGTATATTATTCCTGCTTTTTTAGTAGCTTACAACATAAATTTGTTTTGTTGTTGCTGTTAATTTCTTCGTTCATTTTTATAAGATAGGTTGTGAGGTTCTTTTTTTAATGCAAAATTACATGGATTGAGAGTAGAAGTTCCTGTCTTTGAATGGTACCATACTTCAGAAGTAGCTGCTGGCGTGGCCCACAGCCTTCCCCACATTTTCTGTGCTTTTGCAGACAGTCAGGTCTATTCTTTTACTTTATATAAGTTATATATATACACTATTATTAGAATACATAGTTTTAGCTATCATATACACTTTTAACTATATATTGTCAATATCTTTTCAAATCAATATATATCTCATATTTCAATGAAAATATGGAATCTGTTTAGTAGTTTAAACTTATAGGGCCAAGGAGATGGCTCAGTAGAATAAGCGCCTGCCTGGCAAGCACAAGAGCCTGAGTTCAATCCCCGGTTCTGTCAAAAAAATTAAATTAAATTAAAACTAAAATAAATAAACTTACAGGCTCAATAATTTACTTAACTGAACCTTCAAAGATGAACCTTTGCTTTTCCCCAATTTGTTATATTATTAGTTATTCTGTAATGAATGTTTTTACAGGCACTTCCATTCCTGGTTGTCAGCATACCTATTAAGGGAATGCCACCAAGTAGAATGGCCGGCCAAAAGTCTATATGAATTTTAAGTATACATATATATGTATGTATATGTGTGTATGTATGTATATATGTGGGTAAGTGTATCTGTCCATCCATCTATGTATTGTCAAATTGTTCTCTCAAAATATGTAGCAATTTACATGAGGACTAAAAATGTGTTTTTCCAAACTTTCTTGAATATTAATGCATGGTTATCATTTTTGTATTTTTAAAAGAAATATCTATATCTCTAGTTTCTATTTACTTGGATATATATGTATATATATATATATCCAAGTATTTATATTACATTGTATTTATATTTTCTGTGGAAACCAATTACTTTTCTTTCTCTCATATGTTGCTTGATTTACAACAAAATATGTGCCCTTTATCATATTATTACAACACTTTCTCCCAACATTTAATCTTTTGTTGTTGCTAATGGCACTCTGTTTCCATATAGAAAATTTTAAATTTTTATTTACTCAACTGTGCTTCCTTTTTTAACATGAATACGTCTTTATTTTTAAATTAATTTTTTTGAGAAAAAATGCGATTGACAGGAGACTTACAATAATTAATACATTGCATATTATTTTCTTTGTAGTAGTCATTCATAGCACAACATGCAGACATGATATCCTGTCCAAACACTATTAGCACAAATCTTTCTTCTTAATGAATTGAGAGAATGTAGCTATATATCTATCCTAACCATTTTGCATATACAGATATAAAATGGTGCTTCGTTTATGTCACCTTTTTTTCTTTAGTTTTGTCAGAGATGGGTATTCCATTGCCATCCAAATATTACAGGTGCATGAATTCGTCAAAACATTCCAATATAGTCCAGTAGTCCACAATTGTAGTGGGTTATCCACAGGACTAGCATTTCTGTGTTTATATTTAACATTCCAGATGACTTGCATGTTGAACTACCATGTTTGACTGAATCTCCAGACTTTCAGTTTCCAGAAATAGGTTTCCATTTCATGAAATGATTCAGTGAATTAGAAATAATTTAAATATTTATTTTCTCTTTCATTTATTTTAAGATGCTCTATGAGTTAGGAGTCCAACTTTTTCTTATTTTCCACAATTGTACCCCAAACACATCTCATTACTATAACAAATAGTTACCTAACTTTATTTTTTTCCCACTCATTACATTTAAAAATTATTTCTTCTCAAAGAAGAAATTTGTGACATCTGTATATTTCCTGCCTTTGCATCATAATGAAGAGAAACTGAGCTTTTTCATGGAAAATATTTATAGAGTTGCATTTACTTTTGTATAAGTAATACAACAAGGAGGATTAATATTTACTATAGAAAGTAATTTAAATTACTGCTTTTCTCATGAGTGCTTTAGATGGTTTGGGTTCCCCTGAATGATGAGAAAGCCATCGTTCAAGGTTTTGTGTTCAATTTATTGAAACTGAGCCGATAACTCCTTGCTCAGTTAATCAGTTCCTCCAAGGTCCTACAAGTGACAGCAAGGCTCAGGAATAGGCACTGTGATTCCGAGACTGGATTCTGGTCATGCATTGAGTGCACAGTGACCTCATAGTTCCAGCTATAATTGGTATGGAAAACAGACCAAACACAAGAAGAAACAGCACTGAGAAATTTTAGGAGGCAGTTTGTCTCACGGGTGGCCCTGACAGGTTTCTCTTCCAAACAGTCAGCACTCTGCCCAGTGGGGTTTTGGGACTTTTATAGGGAGAGCAAGTGGGATGCTACAGAGGCAGGTTTGTGATTGGAGGATTGGGTGACATCATGGGTTGCTAAGCGAATTTAAACATCTCAAGTTCCATTGCAAGCCCATCAGTTAAACAAGCATGGGTTACACAAAGGAAGAAATGTCCTGTTGTTAGGCTTTTCTGGACATGTGCACCTGATTTGGTGGGCATTCTTGGCAGGCTTTATTTTAAATTTTAATTCTATTTTAGTTAATCAGAAAAATAATTTTCAAAGAAGTTGGTATCTAAGCCTATATAAGAGGTCCGAGATCTGAGGGTCTTCTGAAGGCTAATGCTTTTTAGTTGTTTTCTAATAAATCAAGTGAACCAATTTACTAAGCAAGGCCCTACTGAGATTATGAGGAGGGGCCCTGTTAGTGGCCCTAATAGAACTCCCAGCCATGGTTCCCAGTTTCCCAGAGAGCTCCACCAAGCCTGTCTGCTTGTCTTGGGCCCACTGGTTTATCTATTCTTACAACTGGCAAGCAGTTCCCACCAACACCAGGCTTATTAGCATATTAATAACTTTCTTCCTCTAAGAACAAGCAAGAGTCCCCCTTGGCCTGTGAGGAGGTCCAGTGCCTTGTAGTTTTGGAGAACTACCATAGCTAGGGAATCAATGTGGTCTTCCAGTGTGTCCAGCATTCCCTGACTTATTATAAAATCATTCTCTATTTGGGTCTCCAATTGTAAGCACTGTTGTTGGCCCACACTCAAGCAGAGGCCTTGAGGGTTAGGCTCCCTGCTATTACTATCCTCGCCAAAATTGGCAGTACTACTGGGTCATGTTTTTGGCAAGGCTATGGGTATATGTGGGGCCCTGGTGAGCTGAGTAGAACAGAAGTCAGGTACAAGGTAAATAAGTGCACACTGACTCATTTTCGTGTTTGAAAACACTCAATGGACCTTGTCAGAGAAAACACAGAAAGTTCCAGGAGGGGCCATCAGAGAGACTGAGTTAGCAATCAGAACATCTATGCAGTCACTTGAGGCATTTGGTTTTACAGAGGAACCCAGGAGGCAGGTGGCACTTCCCAGATCTCTGTTGGGTAGGGCTGGAACAAGGGACCAAGGATTGATGTAGAGTTAAGGCTACTATTTAGAATCAAGACTAAGGCATGGTGTGAAAGGGCAGTGAGGGGTGCACACAGCCTACAGTCATTCCCCAAATTTATGGTCTACTGCCTAGAGGACCTAATGGACACTGCTAAGCAAATACAAGAAGTCAGACATTGCAGGCAGGTGTAGGAGCCAATGGGAACAATGCTGACTTCAGGGTAGGGATTTTGATGCAGAGCAGAAGGAGCCAGACTTTTATGATTTTCAAGATAGTAAATGGGTCTGATCCCCTCCCATCTAGCCAGACATTTATCCAGTGACCAGGCATCCATTCCTTATGGATGGGATCTTTAATGGTGTACTTTATGGGACTGTAGGCTTCCTGGGGGGCAGTTTGGATCAGATGGGAGCTAAGTTAGAGGGCTAATTGGAGACACCTCCCATAATCTATGACACAGTCCCACTTGGTGCAGATCTTGACATTTGTTTTGCCAGTTCTTTATGGACATCCTCAGGACAGACATACTTACTATGAGTTTTATACTCTCATTTCTCATTTTAAACTTTTGTGGGCCAGCCAACTCTACCTTTTTGGGGGCTCAGCAGATTAAAGCACCTGCAAGCAGGTGCAGGAGCCGGGGGTTGATCCCCAGGCCTGCCATACTGGCCCTGCCCTCAGGGTGATCTGAGATGGCAACTGAGACTGGGTACAGTGGTGCAGCCTGTAATCTCAGAAATTAGGAGGCTGTAAACAGGAGGATCACTATGAGTACAATCCAGTAGTGAGATCCTGCACGCCCTGTAGACCTTTCCCTAAAATACAAAAAATAAAATAAAACTGAACATTTGTATCCTGTACCATAGGCATAGGTATCCCAACCTAGCTTATTGGTTTGAATTGGGCATGCATCAAAATAATGGTACACTTTAAGCTGAGAAGGGTCCCATCAGGTCCAGTTGATTATCACTATGGGGTCAGTACTATAAAGTTGGGTTTGGAATTCCCAGTGTCCTGAGCCTGCTTGGCAAGCATGGCAGCTAAGAAGCTGAGCAGGAATAGACACAGGGTAGAGGTCACTTTCACCCTAAGAAAGGTAGTTCAGAGTATACAGTCCAATTGTTACATCAGTATGGAAAAGAACACAAGTGACCTTAGGAAGAAATAGTCTTCTAGGGGTACAGTCCAAATCCCTAGGGCAAGTACTCAAATTAACAAGAGGAAGGGGACTAGAAACCAAACTGGATAGCAGAACAAGAATTAATTGGGCAGGTGCTCCAGTGTATAGTGCCTATCTGGATTTGGCATTGTATAGACCAATCAGTTTCTGGAATGAAGGGAGCAGGACTCTTAGTGCATTGTCTCCTCAGGGCTGTCATTTGGGTAGACTTTCCAACCGTCACCTGAGTGAGATTCCTTGCTCTGAGAATGATGGAGCCACTGCTGGATTTTAAAAACCTTTATTATTGTGGTATTGGTAAAAATAATTAAGCAGTGGCCCATCCAAGTAGACTGTAGAGACCCCTTTTTCCAATCCTTTTCTTCCTGGGTTGAAAATGTGTCCTGGATTCCCTGCAGGAATGACTGGCCTTTTAGCTCTATTCCTGTGTATTTGAGAAAAAAAATTTTTCCTTACTGTGTACGTTGTTCCTTCACAGATATGTTACCTAGGTGATGTAGGTCTCCCTGGAGGTTTCTAATTATGGGTGAGGGTCTCCCATATAAATTTTTTCAGAGGGTGTGTAGTCCATGGGTCCTGGTGTGCTTCAGACCTTGAGCAGGGCTGTGGAAGGAAAATCTATCCATGATGGCTGAGTTTGCTGGTGATACTTCATCATTATTGGCTTTAAAGTCCTGTTCATCCTCTCAACTTCTCCAGGGCTTTATGGCCTGTATGCTGTATTTAAGTTCTATCTGATTTTTTTCCTTTAGTCAGCTTCTGAGTTATTTCTGCTACAAATGCAGGCCCATTTTCACTGCCCACTGTTAGGGCAGCCCATATCTAAGGATAATTTATCTTGGTAATACTTTACAGACCTCAAGAGCTTTTTCTGTTCTAGTGAGAAATGCCCCAAGCCACCCAGAATAAGTTCAGACAAATACAGGACATATTTGTAGCATCTACACAGCTTGAATTCTTTAAAATCTATTTGTATGTCTTCAAAGGAGGAAAGTCCAACGTGTTGGATACTGGCTGGGGGTTTAGGCCTAGATGAAGGTTTGGTCCTTGTACAGATTTGACATCTCTGACTAACAGAGGAACAGACAAAGGATAACTTTGGAATATAATAATAGCAGTTCAGAAGCTGATTCAGAGCAATTTTTCCTCCAAGAGTGATGTCATGATGATATTTTACCCAAGTGTAGGCCAGATTCTGAGGAACTGTCATTCAATTATCCAGTGGAGTCCAAGCACCATGTGGACCCATATGGGCCATTTCTGTCATGCCTCTTAATTTCTTCCTTGGGGTAATAAAGGGGCTCACTGTAGAGACTCAGGACAATTTTAAGGGGTATTTCACATTGGGCTTCCAGGTTTTGTTTCAGATCATTCATTCCCTGAGTCTCTGGCAATGAATTTTGCAGCTTCACCCACCTTTTGAGTTCCAAAAACAACAGTATCCTTTGCCTTTTGGTGTCCTTTTGCAATGCTTAATGGTGACATTTCTAGTTTCCAAATTGCAATCAGGAACTAGAAAATTTCATGTTTGTTTTTAATTTGTTTTCATTCCACTGGAGGGGGGGTCTACACTCCTTGTATAACATCCTGTGCATCTAGACAGTAGGAAAAGCATACCTTGAGTCAGTGTAGATGTTTACCTTTTTTCCATTTTTCCAAGTTGAGAGCTTGCACCAAGGCTCATAGTTCAGACTGTTGGGCAGACCACGTTTTCAGAGGAGGCCCAGCCAGAAACATTGCTTCTGTGGTGACAGCTGCATAGCCACCTAGTGTTTTCCATTCTTGACTGAGCTATTTCCTTCCACAAACAGGGTGTGCTCAGCATCATACAAGCGCTCCCTCTGCAGATGTGGCTCACTAGTGAAAAGTCCATTAGTCACAGCAAGGCAGTCATGGGGGGAGGAGTAAGCTCAGTAGGTAGGAAGATAGCTGGGTTCAGAGGTTTAGTATGTTGAAAAATGAATCCAGGATTTTCAGAATAGTCCTTCATACTTATTGACACAGCTATCTGAGACCTAATGATCTCCCTGACTATTGAGTAGCTCTAGAACAGTATGTGGCATCTGGACTGTTTGACTTTGTCCCAAAGTTAATTTGTCAGCCTCTTTGGCCAAGAGGACCATCCCTACCAGTGTCTCAGGCATGGAGGCCAGCTTTTGGCCACCAGTCCAGATTCTTTGACAAGTAGACAATGGGTCTTTCCCAGGGGCTAATCTTCTGTGTTAGAGCTCCCAATGTACTATGTACCTACATTTATCAACACATAGGTTAAAGTTCCAGTGACATCAGGAGTGCCTCATGCTGGGATGGCCAAAAGCTCTCATTTTATGGTCTGGAAGGGTTTAATATGTTCTGCAGTCCAGTTTAATAATTCTCTTGACATAAGGTACTGTTTAACAACAAGGAATGAAGTGCGACAGAAGCCGATCACCAAGAGAGCATGACTGACTGCAAGCCCCGGGGGTGACTCCTCTGCCCAGACTTCTGAAAAATAGATCTGTAAAACTTCAGGGGCATGTTTGTTGGTCATTTCGGGCTGATGCAGACACAATTCTTCTTCTCAGCCTACAATAAGAGTCCGTATCAAGTTTGAAGCAGCGGACCCAAGCTTGAAGGAAGCTGGCTGGTTTGGACTGAAAGAATGGTTACTCCCAACTTAGACAGGAGGCCACAGCCCAGGAGATGAATGAGGCACTCAGGAACATAAAAAGAAAATGTTTGACAAAGTTTCCATCAATCTCACAGGACCTGCTTTGACAGAATTTCTTTTCAGGAGTTCCCATGGTGCCAACAGTTTTGGTTCATCAGGAAGTCAAAGGAGCAACAGAGTGAGTTTAAACTGAATATTCAGCCCACTGTCCACAATTAAAATAGTTGTCCCCCCCCCAGCAATGACTATGGCCTCCTGGGGGCCCAGTCTAATGGAGCCTGGTTAGTCTTATTCATCATCATCAAGAGAGGGAGAAGAAACTCAGGCCAGCTGGCCCTGGACAATCAGGTTTCTTTTCAGCCCACAGTTGGAAGGAGCCTTTATCCTCTCAGTGTCCACATTGTCTG
Source organism: Ctenomys sociabilis (assembly GCA_004027165.1). NCBI lineage: Eukaryota > Metazoa > Chordata > Mammalia > Rodentia > Ctenomyidae > Ctenomys > Ctenomys sociabilis. The sequence continues at coordinate 167,925 of PVKA01000762.1, read as the reverse complement.
TGGTGAGTACATTGGTCAGCCACCAGAACATAATTTCTGCCATCAGTTTTAGATTGTGAAGCTTGTGGGCCCCCCTTATATTGACTGCTGAAATGGGATTGGCCTTGGGCAAGATATTTCAGGACAGACTTTCCTAACATTGCAAAGCCAGGAGAACGGTGCTTTGTGGTTCTGTGATCTGCCTCACATCATTGTTCTTTCTTTTCTCTCTCTCCCTCAGTTCACAAAAATGTTTTGAGCAATCTGAAGTAACTGGGTGGCATTCATGCCAGCAAAGTCATCGACCTTTGTCTGAGGCTGACTGTACAATGAAATCAGCACTGACCATCTGCTGATTTCAAGGTGCCTCTGGGTCAAATGATGTATGGACCCTATAGGCCTTACAGTCTCTCATAAAATTTGGCTGGACTTTCATTGGGCTCTTGAATGACTTCTGTAATATTAGACATGTGTTTTGGCTGCTTGCCTACTTCTTTCAGCCCTGGGAAAAAGGTTCTGTGGTATTGATCTAAGGCCTCATGGCCTTCTGCCATATTTCAGTCCCAGTTTGAACATACTCGGGGGTCTCTATGTTCACCCAAGTATCAGGATCAACACTAGTGGTGGGGACTTTTGATCTCAACCAGGCTTGGGCCCCATCTAGAATGTAGCAGCATTCTTCAGTATTGAACATGGGCAAAAGAAGCTTCTGAGAGTCATCCCATGTTGGCAGGTGGGTCTAGAGGTCAGGTACAATTGGGCTTCTCTGAGTGGAATGAGTTGTCATGCCTCCAGCTCAGGAGGTCAGTGGAACTAAATGGCTAACAGTAGAACATCAAAGGCAGCTGGCTGGGTACAAATCCTTGAGCCCTGGGGTAGGCACAAAGTAACAGCTGAAGATGAACTGGTTTGAATTGAGTGGCAGAACAGAGATGATAACTATCATTATTTATGTCCACGTTAGCAGCATCCGATAAAGAAGCAGGCTGGAGTTCAGGAGGCACTGCAGTAGTTGTAAGCATTGGAACTGTGGAGTCTGAAATAGTGGCCAGAGGCTCAAGGCAGGCTGGAGGTGGTATAGGATGAGAGGTGGATAGGAAGGGTGGTAGATGCAGGTCTCTCAACAATGGGAGAAAATCTGGAGCAGAGTCCTGGGTAAGCATCATTGGTCCAGTAAAATCTGATGGAGCCAAGGGGCCACTAGAGGGTGCAGCAGGAGGAAAAAAAAAAAGAGGTGTAGACTCTGAGATGCATTTGATATCCATGAGGGAAGATGGTTCGCTATGGTAGCAGCAGCACTATAGTACCTGGAAGTATGAGAGGCTGCAGTGCAGTTCCGGTTGTGATGGTGGCAGCCTTAACTGCTATTGACATGAGTGGTGCTGGCTGCAGCAGCTGTGCTGGCTGTAGTAATGGTGGCAATACAGAATCATTAGTGGTGGGGCCCCTGGCAACTGTAGTGGCTGCACTTAGATGGGCCATGGGAGCCCCAAGGTCAGCTGGGCAGCTTGGGGCCCATGAATGTATGGAGGTCAAAGATTAGACTTGGGGTCTTTGGGTAGGACCACATAAAGTTTCATATTTACTCTGTAGTTATTAGGGAATTCCCTTTTGAGATTTTTCAGCATGTCATCAGGGACCAAGTGTGGGTTTACTTTGACTTGCACCCATTCTATTTCCCTACTGTGTCTGTGGTGTGCCCTTGAACAGTGACATAACAGACCAAGATGTTTCTCAAATGAGAAATCAAATGCTTATCAGCTTTGGCTGCTCCCCTCACAGGGACATAAGTCTGTCCAGGCAATAGGCATAGTTGCATGAATCCCATACCAGATCAAACTCCTTTACAGGGTTGAATCCTCTTTGAGCCACTAAGATGCAACTACAGAACTCCTGAAATCTGATCCACACAGACTCAGAGGCTCTGAGGTCCCAGAGGGCCTTGTACCACGGAGCACAGATGGAACAGCCTACTGATTTCACCATCCATTACTCTAATTCACACCATCATTCAGCAGGTACTCAGAGGTTGAACATTCCAGCCGTCTTCCTTCATGGGTGGCCTTAACTAATGAGAGGTATTCAGACTCTCCTTCTGTTTGTGCCTACCCAGGATTTACTGACTTGCTGTCTGGGGTGACCCTGGGGATCTTTCTTTATCCAAGGACCCTACTTGACTATGTGTTTTCTCCTATTTTGGGTCCGGTGAGAACCATTAGTGCTGAATGGGGGCCTCCTCTCTGGACCTCTGAAGAGACTCCAAGAAGGCCTGGAGTATGCATCTTCCTGTGAAAGACCTTGGAGAGGTCTCTGCTTTGGTCTCAGCCAGTGACCTAAGTCATTAGCACAGTCTTTCCAGTTGTAGAATCAAGAAATGTTATGGAAAGCAGACCAAACACTGGAAGAAATGTCAGTGAGAAGGTTTAGGAAACAATTTATGACACTGGTGAGCCTGATGGAGATCTCTCCCAAAGAATCATCCCTCTGTCCAGTGGTGTTTGGGGACTTTTATAGAGCAAACAAGTAGCCCAGTACAAAGGTAGATTTGGCACAGTATGACTAAAGAGTTGAGTGACATCTTGGGTTGCTGAGGGAGTTTAAACATCTCAAGTTACATTGTAAAGTTAAACAAGCATGAGTTACACAAAGGAAGCAATGTTCTATTATCAGGCTTTCCCAGACAAGTCCATCTGGTTTTGGTGGGCATTCTTGGCAGGTTTTATTTAAAATTTTAATTTCCCTTTCATGCCCTCTCAAAGAGAGAAGCAAAACATGAGGTCCAAAGATGGCTCGGTGACTGGGAAAAAACAAAACTGCCGGGTTGCAAGAATGGAGATCAGAGATAGGTGTTCCATTGCTTTTCAAATATTGTAGATGCATGAATTCAGCAAAATAATTCGATATAGTGCAATAGTCCATAACAGTAGTGGGTTATCTGTGGAACTGGCAATTGTCAGAAGTTGTTGACTTGAGCCTTTTGCAGCACAGCATATTAATATGGCATTACTTTTCATACCTCATGTTTATACTTTTCTGTTAGATAGTTAAGACCAAGATAAAGCAAGACCTATATAACAAAAAATGTAACTTTTGTATCTGACAAGGTCAGTCAAATCCCCTCAGGATTTACCCTGAAACCATGTACCTTGTAGGTCTTTTGTCAATGTCAGCCTTCTGGATGAATCACTGCCATTGCTTGGCCAATTTGTTCTCTGAAAGCCTAAGAGAATATTTTCTCTCTGGGTGACTCTCCTTAGGCCCACTATACATTGCCAGTCACTTCCTCTGTGGCCCCATAATCTTGAACAAAAAATTTGGGATACCACTGAGTTACAGGATGTTACAGTACAGGTTCTTCTATGCCCTGAGTCCTCACTGACCTCAACCAAAAAGGCGGATATAAATGAAGGACCATTTTGTAGTGAAGAAAAAAAAAAAAAAAAAAAATATATATATATATATACACACATACATACATATCTGTATGTACAAAATAGCATAGATATGCAGCTACTTTCTCTTAGTTCAGTGAGAAGATTTATACTAGTACTATTTAGACAATATATCATGTCTGCATCTTGTACTATGAATAAACACTACAAAGATCATGATATGCAATGTATTAATTATTGTAACTGTCCTTCTAACCTGCTTTGAAACAGTCTCATTACTACTTCTTTCTCAATGAAATATATATATATTTCTGAAAGGCGATCAAATCCAGAGAGATAAAAGTTAGAGAAATAGCACATAATCTGTGGAGACTCCTGAGAGCTGGGGGCCCTGCCACTTCAACAAGTCTTCCCTTCCTGACTTGCACCTGTTGCTACAGGTGCTGTCCCAGGCTCCCTATGTACCTCCCTGGGCCCTTCCAATTCTGATGTCTATATGCTTCTCAATTAGTGCATTTACACATTTTTTGCTTATTACATTTAGGTACCACCCTAGATTTGGTTCTGACCATTTTAGAACTTCCACTCTAGCCAGAAAGACAGATATTAAAACCATTTATTTTACCATGTATTTTTCATTCTAATGAAAGAGAAACCACAGTGTTATGAAAAGTAATTAGCAAACTGGACCCAGGCCAAAGACTGAGAAAGCTGGATTTGAAAATACGCACAGGGATTGACCAGCAGGGATAGAAATTGAGTACATAGCTTATGGAAGGTGGATCTGCAAAGTGAAGGACAGAGGTAGGAAAGAGCATGGATGGTGAGTAACTTTCAGAAAAGAAGAGGTGTATGGAAGGGAGGTAGAGAAAGGGGCAGAACTAGGCTAGGGCAGCAGTCCAAACCCCAACTTAAGATCAAAAACTCAATTTGATGGATCCCTAGGAAGAAGACCCAGAGTAAGCAGAGAGACTGTGAGAACTGCCTGATAGGGTGATGGCAGAGAAAGAGGCTACCCAGCCAGCTTCCAGAACCAAAGAAACCTGGAACACAGCCACCAGGCCCAGATTTCTATGTGAAACCTCTGGATTTGGGATATCGCTAGAATGGAAAGAACAAACTCTGTGTCAATAAAATACAAACAGCTGCAGGCATCCAGGTTGCCAACACGTAATTACAGGATCTACAAGGTGTTTCTCTGCCTCTGAATTTCAGTTTCTATGATGTTAGTATATATATATATATATCATCCTCCACTTTGTAGGAAGAAAGCAGTCACTCTTCCTCCTCCTCCCCCTCCTCTTCCTCTTCCTTCTCTTCCTCCTCTTCTTCCTCCTCCTCCTTCTCCTCCTCCTCCTCCTCTTCCTCCTCCTAGAGTTTATTTGAGCAAGTACCATTTCTGGGCAAATAGCTCAGCTCGTTTCTGATAGCTTGAATTTACATTGGCTTTTATCAAGCCTCTTTAGCTTATTAAATCATAAAGGTCTCTCAAAAGTCAGTGGAGCATATTACAGCTCACAAGACTGAAATTTTTAATAACTGGGAGCTAAGTAAGGATATATTCTCAAATAGTGGTTGAAATATGGAGCTATATACACATTTATATTAGAACACTTTTCAGGCTTCATTATCTTAAGTATCTTGCACAGCCCTGCATATAGGTTGCATTTAATGTGTCATCCTCATCTTCTTGGGCAATTAGGTTGCTTACAATTTTTATTGTTGTATTAATGCTGTGAAGAACATCTTTTAGCACATTTTTGGAAAATACGTTATAGACTAATACCCAAATTATAATGATGAAGTGAAAATATAATAAAGACTATTAGTCTGGCTCATTTTGATGCTATTATTAAAAGAAGTATACAAAATAGAGTATTTTTGGAAAATAACAAAGGAGAAATAATGCAAAAAAGGATACAGTCACAAATTCCAAAGTAAGGTTTCATAAGATGGTGCTATCGTTGTATTTCTTCTTTTTCTAGTATTATTTGACCAAAAAAAAAAAATTGCTGTGTTACTGATCTCATCAACTAATAGAACTACAAACATAGTGATTTACACTGGGAAAGAACTTCCTGGCTGTTACAGAGTAGTTGCTGACAAGCCGTAAAACCTTGGAAGTTTTGTGAGTTGCTGTGCTTTCAGTTAGCATGGACGACACAGTCGCTTACCTGGTAATTCACTGCTCTGGTGACACAGTTCGGATGGACTCGCAAGCTCAAAGCAATTGCCACGTCAGTGTTTTGGCCTTTCCTGGGTATCACCAGAGACAGACTCAGCTCCAGCCACTCCCAAGGGACCTTGGATCGAGTGCTTAGTGTTTCACATCTCTCACATTGTCCACGAGGTCTTCTCTGTTGCTTGGAAAGTGATTTACTGAGCTCCTACACAAAGCAGATAGACTAGGGTCCTCTGCACCCAGAGAAGAAATACATTTTTGACAACCACCAACCTTCTACCCTCCAATACTACATCTTATCATCTGCAGCACCTTTTGAAAACCACGTCCAATTTGGTAGGAATAGCTAATACTGCATTAACTTTACACAGGAATTTTTATAAACACTAAAAGTATGAGTGCTGTCTTTATTCTTTAGGTAGCTGTGAGATTGTTCAACAGGGTTTGTCCCTCAAATGAGTGCTGTACCCTCTTCAGGAATGCAGTGTTGGTCAAGCCATCTGCTCAGATGTGGCACACACTGCTTATACACAAAAGGCCACATTGTCAAGATGCCTACCATGTGTCTCCCACCAGGCTAAATATTCTGTGACTGAACATGAGGTGATCCCAGATAAAGAGTCATTGCCCTTTTTCCCAACGAGAAGTTTTCCCTTAAAATTTTGAATATATTTTATATTGTATTTTAGGGATGTAAATAAACCATTTGTACATCTGCTTATAGTACTCAGTGTCATCAGCTTATCCTTTCAAGCTTACATTGCCTACAGTCTAATGCAAAATAATGTTAATTTAGATACATTATTTTCCCCACATTCATGTCAATTGTATCCATACCTTTCATGTGACTGTGTGACGTTAGTCACATTTCATAACTGGAACTACTTTCTGAGGGCAGTGGTTTTTAGGGCACATCATATTTGAGATTCTTAGCTGCGTAAGACATGGGTAAGAATGAGGTTATTCATTTTCCTCATTTCTTATCACATCGTCATTGACTTCCGGTTAAATGGTAGCTATTCGTTGTGGCAATTCCTTCCCCAATACACTTTTCTTATCCTTTCTAGAGATAACACTCAGGCTGTCTGTCTCTCCTCAGTCTAACACATAAGATGTTAATGTATTTCCCTGCACAGTGCACCCTTCATAGAGAGATGAACTATAACCAATTTCCAGTATTTACGCTCATTTACACCACCAGCAGCAGTACAAAGGGTTCCCACCTCTCACACCCCTGGAGTTGCCAAACTTTCAGTTTTACCTTCAGGTACAAATGGAGAAACATGATCCTGGGCGTATTTGTGGATGATTCCACCACGGGAGCCTTACCGCAAGCCTCGGTCCCCAGTGATTAGCACCGCTGCTGCTACTGCCCACCAAGCATCTGTGAATCCCTCCAGGACTGCTTATTTTGTTCTACTGGACACAGTGGTTTCTGGGATCTTTAGTTCTATCTGTTGGATAATTTATCTTGCTCTCCACCTACTTCAATATTGTCTTAATTAGTTAGCTTTGTAATAAGGGTCAATCTATATCTAGTAGGATAAATACATCAAACATTTTTAGAAGAGTCGCTGGTTTGGCCCATCATGCTTCCTTATAAATATTAGAAATCCTATTGTCATTCTCTATTTGGAAAAAAAAGTAGCATCATCATTGTTGGCTGCTTGCTTGCTTTCTTTCTTTCTTTCTCTTTTTTTTTTTTTTTTTTTTTTTTGTGGAACCAGTGATTGAACTCAAGCCCTTGCACTTGCCAAGCAAGCACTTATTCTACTGAGCCATCTCCCTGGCCCAGGTGCTTTCTCCATACAAGGCTTGCACACTTTTTGGTAGACTTCTACTAAATGTTTGAAAGATAGCTATTAATTATTTTTGCTATTACATTTTTTTCAAATCATGTCCTATATCATCCAACTATAATGTTTAGGTGGACATGCAATACATTTTTGGAAAAATTTGATTGCCTAAGCAGTTATATTTTTATTTTATTTTTATTAGACATGTTTGCACTACATAATCAGATTTTTCTTGGGGAGCTTGCACATGTACATAGCACAGCTCGATTTTTTTTACTCCCTCTTCTCATCCTCTCCTTTCATTCTCATCCTGGAACTCTTGATCCTCTTCCATTTGTCAATAATCTATGTCCCTGTTTCCTATTATTTGCATTTTTTGCTCTGAGCTGTTTTTTTTATGCTTGAGTTTCTTACAGAAGAGAAACCATGTAATGCAGAAGCTTGTGTGTCAGATACATTTTACTCAGCATTACTGTTTCTTTTTTTTCTTAATTTTTGTTTTATTGAAGTACAAATATCAATGAGATAGTTTTAAGATACCTTGAAAAGATTGATTTCATAAATTAATACATTGTAAACTGTTTTCATAATGTTTTGGTATCATAGAAGTTGCATACATGATATTATACTTACAGACATTATTACACCGTATGTCTCTTATCAGTAAATAAAGAGAGTGTAGCTCTTTGCATATCTTATTTTTATACCCGAATTACATCAAAGATTCAATAATTAATACTTTCTACCTTGATATTTTCCTAGTGGTTGTCCATAGTACTAGAAGCTGACATAATATACTGTCCAACCACCATTAGTGCAAATTTTGCCTCTCATAGAATTATGTAGAAGCACAGCGTTATCTATCCCAACTGTACTGTCCATACACACACAACATGATTCTTCCTTTCTATACCCCTTCCTTTGTCTATACCTGTCAAAGATGGGCACTCCATTGTCATTTAACTAATTTAGGTGCTTGAACTCGACAACACAATCCAACACAGTCCAGCATTCCACAACGATGGTGAATTATCTGAAGAAGTTGTCGACCATAGCCATTTACAGCTCAACTTATTATTATGGCCCCGCGATGTATACTTCATTTTTATACTTTTCTGCTGGATGGTTAAGACCTAGATAGAGCAAGACTTATATTCCAACACATGTACTTTATGTTTCTTATGTGGTCAGTGAAGTCCCCTCAGGGTTTATCTTGTAATCCTGTACCTTCTTCTGTAGATCCTTTGTCTGTGTCATCCATGTGGATGAGTCACTGCCAATGCTTGAGCAGTTTACTCTCTGTGAGAGCCTGAGAGAAAGTTTTCTCTCCATGTGACTCTCCCCAGGCATACTATAGAACTTCGATCTCTTTCCTCTGTGGCTCCATAATCTCCTTGTTCAGAAAATTTGGAGCTCAACTGAGTTTCATGATGATGCAGTACAGGTTCTCCTATGCCCTGAGTCTTTGCTGACCTTGATAGGCTAGGGACAAAATGTTGGCTGGCCTTGTGGCTCTTCTATTTCTCCAACTCTGATTTGTGAACTTAGGTTGTTAACCATCCAGAAGAAAAGCTGATTAGTATTCTGCAGCATATGCCATTCACCTTGCCTTATCTGACTCAAATGTTTTTAGTTGTTATTGTGCATTTCCATTTGTATTTCTGCTTTTTGTTTCTTATACAAGGGAGACTATATGATATTTACACATGTGTGTCTGGTTTATTTCACTTATGAGTATATGTTCAAGTGGCATCCACTTCAGTATGAATGCTTCAAACTTATCATTCTTAACATCTGAGTAATACTCCATTACTGTTTCAAGGTGCAACCATTTTCCCAGAAATGATCCAAATAAATAATTTTTTATGGCAGAGATTTACTCCATGGTGTATCAACACCACATTTTCTTTATTTGTTCATTTCCTGGTATACGTACAAGCTCCTTCCAAGAATTATGCATTGTGATATTTTACTCATAATTGACATAATAGTCATCCAAAAATATTCATGAATCTCTAGAACTTGGACATGTTACTTACATGATGAAAAGGACTCTATAGATATTATTAAAGTTAAGGATCTCAAGGTGGGAGATTATCCTGATTAGATGCTTGAGCTCAAGCAGTCACCATTCCTTTAAGGCAAAGAACTTTTTCAGTGATTTTCAGGGAAACATGTTCTTACAGAAAAGAGTTTTAAAGATAAAGGTGGCCATTGGCCAGTAGTGTGGCTGCTTTCTAACAGCTGGAAACCAGATCCTCTTCTGTATCATCCAGAAAGGATCACAGTTCTTTCACTTACTCCATTGGTTGTAGCTACTTCAGACTTTTGTTGGCTTCTAACATACAAAATTGTAAAATATTTTTGTAATAATTTCTCAGATTATTCAGTCATCAGGTTTGTGCAAATGTGTTATGCTGGCAATATAAAACTAAGTATTCTCACCTTCCTGCAAAATTTTCACTCACTAAAGTCTCATACTATTCTTAGCAAATTATCATTATGCTATTGTGGTAGTTATTTATCTAATCATTTTGCCTTACTTGTTTTATTACACTGGGTAGATTCTTCAAAGTTGAGTACAAGTAATGATAATTGATTTCTATAGATTATTCAGTTTTAAGGAAATTTTTCCTGTGTTTCTATCAAAAATTATATCTTTGGCCCAGGGTTTCTAACTTAGTGGTACAGTTTTTGTCTAGCATGCACAAGAAATTGGGTTCCATTTCAATGTTAACTATATTTATGTGTATGTTAATATTCACCCTTTTTATAGTTAAGAAAGGTCCTTTATTGCCTCGGATTTTTAAAGTAGAAAGTACTTCACTTTAATCATAGGTGATGGTTGAATTTTATTACCTTTTCAGATGATTAGATGAGTCCTTTCTTTTTAATCAGTTACATAATAAATTCTGTGTATAAAGTTTCTCATGCCAAAGCACTCTCATTCCCGGGATAAGCATAGCAGTCACAGGGCCTTTCTATCTCTTACTGGATTTAATTTATTATGAGACTTAAGTTGTTATTTGAACCTTCACATCCTCAGTCAGTAAGGAAAACAGCCTCCATGTCCTTTTCTAGCACCATTCTTGATGTGATGAGCTTCAAGGATTTCTATCTGAGATTTTCTATAAGATTTAAATAACCCTTTCCATTGGCTACATGGTAGAACCTCACCTCTAAATCCATAAGAACTGGCACTTCTCTTTAGTGAAAAAGTCTATCTAATGATTTATTTATTTAATAGTTATAGCAGTATTCCAGATTTCTATTTATTCTTAGTTATTTTTTCCTCACAATTTGTCCATTTTATCTCAATTTTCTATTTTTATTGGCATACTATTCTAAATTAATGGTATATAAACTTATTGAAACTCATAGAGCGCTTCCTTGAAGTTATAGAACTCTTTTCTACACCACTCTTAGTTAATGATGCCTTTTCTGTTTCATAATCTTACTAAGGATTTTTCAGTTTTCCGAGAAACATCATGTCAGTGCTTGCCTGGCAAGCTCAAGGGCCTGTGTTTAATCTCTGGCTCTGAAGAAAAAAATAAGAAAGAAGCATCATGTCAATTCTATATATTTTTGTTTTCCAAATATTGCTTTCTTTCTGCTCTTTTCTTCCATTCATTATCCACTTTTATTAGGTTACTTTCTTGCATTCTAATTTCTTAAATGTACATAACTCATTACCAGTGTTTCTCGGTGGGTGTTTCCCTCTAAGTCCCACTTCCACTGAAACCTGTACACTGTGATGTACTGTGTTTCCATCACTGTGCAAGCCCAAGCATAGGTCTTAATTCCTTGTTGATTTATTCTTGCACCTTTGGGTTGTTCAATATAGTAAATTTTAATTTCTGAACTGTGATGATGTTTACTATGTAGTTGTCTTTTAATATGACTGTATTTTCTAACAACTACTGAGAAATAATTTAAATACTATTAAATATATCCATTATTATCATATAATTCAATGAATTCTTATGATTCAATGAATTTTACTAACTGTGTAAAATTGCCATCAGGTACATTTAGATGCCCAATTTTAGAACATTTCCTTCATCTTAATATATGACCCTCATGCCTGGTTCTGGCCAAACTCTAATGGCATTTTGGTCAAAGAATCTCTTCTATATGATACTGATTCTTTGAAACTTATTGATAGTTGCTTTATGGCCTAGACATGCACTGCCTAACACTTCAGTCTTCACATATAATTAATTAAATTTAAATAATTTAAATAACATTAACAATTAAATTCCCCATTCTCATTAAGAACCCTTAAAGTGCTCGATATATATTATATATATCACATGTTCAAAAATTTCCTTTTGAAAAAAAGCGAAGCTCTTCTTATCAAATAAATTTTCAGTAGCACTAGTCTAGATACATTTTTCAGTCACATCATTTCAGTTGGTGTAATCTGCTGTTTAATGCGTCTGACAAATCTGTAACATGTATGACATGGTCGATGGTTAAAAATTTTAATATTTACTGTAATTGGGGACCTGAGCCTCTTATTTGTCTATTTCACTTGCAATTGGTGTCCTTTAGTACATTAGTAATTTTTCTCATGAATTAAATATTTGATTTCAATATGTCCTAGGGATCCTAGGATCCTAAGTTGGGCTGTTTCCAAAAAGAAAATCTCTGTCATATAAAGAGTACCAACCTCAAAAGACCTCTCCACCCTCACCTCCAGTGCTGTTCAGAGTCCCAGGCTCACTACTTACTGAACACAGGCACAGGAAGTTCCATGACTATTGTTCCTCCTTCAAGTCATTCTAAACCCTTTGAAGAAGACAAGGACTCCTTTAGTTGTCTCTTGCATCTCTTACCATCCCCACCAGGCATCAACTACATTATCCCTCCTAGGATTGAGCTGCTCTTCACACATCTGCAGAAACCTTGGTTGCCCATACTGCCAAAATTTCTCTAGCAAACTTCTATGAGTAGAATACTCTGGCATCAAATGAATTATAGCTTTCTTCAGCAATATTTCCCTTCAAAAATATAAGAAAGAACATTACAAAACACTTTGCAAAGATTTGAGCTCAAGGCAATTCTCTCTTTTATGAAAAAACAAAAATCTTGTATGATATTCAAACTGTATGAGAACTTTTTAAACTAAAAAATGTAAGCCAAGTACAGTTGTCATATCTTGGATTTCAAGTCCATCTAGTCCTGAATGTCCATGTCAAAACCATGACTCAATAGCTGTATGCTTTCTGTAGCTTAATCTGCCCTTGGGTATTTCATATGTGCAAATAAAAATTGCAAGCTATATGTATTAGAGTTAGGGCAATTAATGACAGAGAATGTGGCACACAGAATAATTCAGGGGCTGGGGAAATGGCTCACTAGGACCTGAGTTCAATCCCCAGTTCTGCCAAAAAAAAAAAAAGAATAATTCAATCAGGAGTGATGACTTTTATGGTGGACATGATGATAAGTAACAAGGCACAGAGGTGAGCATTCTTATCTCCCATTTGGTAAATGGGAAAATAGAATCCCAATAATGATGATGATATGAATTTATAGGAGCATTACACTTTCCAAATCTGTGAGTGATAGTAACCCTATGCTGCTAGAGTTGGTCCTCCAGGACTCTGGAATATCCAAGGAGCCATTTCAGAAATTATGAACAAAGCTTGGGTGTGTGATCTGAGGTGTCTCCATGTAGCTTCTCCTAGTGCAAGACAGAGCGGGAGAGAGGAAGGAAGGAGATGTACAGTAGACTTGTGGGAAGTTCCCTGTGCTTTACTTAATTCTGATGCAGGACTTCCTGACCTTCAGAGGCTGGTTTGTGGGGTCATTAGGAAAGAGGACTTGTCAAAGTAAGTGGATAGCACATATTTTATTTAGCACCATGTTTAATATTTACACTTATGATACATGGATTTCCATTTATTCTCTTGCTTGGGCATAAAAAATATTAGGGCAATATTGTCTATGGGGAATGTTGTCAAGTTCTCCCATGTGGAGAGAAGCCATCTGCTCCCAGGTATATGGATTACTCTTGAGTGGTATAAGAGAACAACAAGAGAGTGGCAGCTTGCATTCACCTTCCTGAATCCCATAGTAGAAGTTCAGAAATGCTAAATTCTAGTCCTAAGTTTAAAGCTCTGTCTTGTCATTACCAGCTTAGCTGCATATCTTCCTACCCCACTACTTACTTAAGTCTAATACCCCAAGGTAGGGTCAGGCATACCATAGATGTGAGGACCTGGAGTTCCATGAACTCTACCTTGCTGCATAGCTTATCAATGGATCAATCAGGCTTTACAGCTGTTTGGGGCTTTACAAACTGAGCAAATACACATGTGACTATTCTATCCGCTGTCTCTGGAAAGAGCTCTGCCACCAGTGGAAGCCCAGTGACTTTTCCCTGGGTATTAATCACTATCTGTATCTCTTTCCTGAAACTTTTAACTGATTAGGTAGGTCTCCTATGAATCTAAAGAGAAATTGACCAGAATTTTTAAAACCTAAAAAATTTTTGTAGCAGTCTGGGTTTTACTGGAGTAACAGACATAACACAAGATGTACAAACATATAAGAAATTACAAAATAAGCTTGTGACAGTCAGCCACAGAATCTGATGAAGAATTGTGCAGAGGGCATCTACATGGTGAAGACCAGAAGATTCAGCCCAAGGTCTGGAGCTCACTGCAGTGTTATGTGCGAATTCATATCAGAAGGATGGATGGCTGATGAGTCTACACAGGACTACTGAAGGATCCAAGGCCAAAGAGTCTTCACTAGAAGCCAGGAGATGACGTTCAAGCTGAAGGTAAGAATGAGCCACCCTAAGGTGCCTCTTCTATATCCTAGGGTGTAGAATTGCTGAGTCAAGTTTAGTTAAGCTTCTAAACTTCTCCAGTTGGCACAGTCAATCACCTACTCCATGTTTGAATCCCACCTCTAGAGATTCTTACTCAACAGGAAGTCTGTGGTGAAGTCATAGAGTTGTTTGGATGCATTCACTATTTTATCTTTTGCTGGTGTGCCAACGTGATGCGTGTGTGGTGTGTGTATGTGTGTGTGTATGTGTTCATCTAGCTTACCAATCTCACATAGCCAGAACTGAGAATCTTAAAGACCAGGTTGCTGCTGCTTCTTCCTATTTGTACACTCCTTATTTTCCAGGCAGAGATTAAGCTGTTTGGGGTAGAAGCTGTGGTGTATCCATGTGTTTAAACTGCTCAGTGCCTGGTGGCAGGCACTACGTCCAATACAAGCCCTGTACAAGAAATGAATGCAACTTTGGTCTCCCAGGGGAAAAGCAAAAGAAATTGAGCATCATCCAATTATACAGCATTCACAATGTCCCCTGTTGTCACTGTTTTCTCTTCTGTTCTGCACACTTCAGTAGTGTGCTACAGAAAGCCTTCTAGCCCTGTGGACACTGGGCCTTCCATATCTCACAGGATATTGGCAGCTTCAAGCTCAACCTCTCCAACAAGTCTTTGTTTTGTTTGTTTATTGAGCTGAATTTAAATCCAAATTCAAATGTGAATCATTAAAAGGGGGATTTTTCTTAAAAGCAATGATTTGTCTTTGGACCACTGGCAGTCCAAGCCCCCGCCTGAGTCACATTAATTTCAGCGAGAGTTGTTAGGCATGGAGGAAAGCCAGCTGGGGCTGGCAGCTTTTAACTCTTGCTCAGGGGGCTTAAAGAGGGAGTCCAGAGGTTCCTGTGGCCATGTCCTCCTTTAAAATCAATTAAAAAGAGCAAAAAAAGTTAAAACCCTATTGTAGGAAAAAATACCATCTAGGAGATTTCACTTCTGCATGCATAGCTTTGAAGTTCCTGGGGTATGTGGGAGACAATCTCCCCAGCTGAATTTGATGTAGGGGAATGATTTGAGACATTTACTTAGGTGAGAACCTTTTGTTAACCAGGAAATTGATCCTTTTACCTCCCTGTTTTTTATATATAAGTATGCTTTACTTTTGCTATTTCTTTCTTAAATGGTACTTATACATACACCTTATTGATGTTTTATTCATGTGGACAAACTACTTCTATTATGTGAATGTACAATAGCTGGAAGTCAATGGGAATCAAGCAGCTAGAGCTCAATGCAATGCTTTAACAATTACAGTACTGATAATAACAACTTATGAAGCTGTGAGTGTTGAGCTGGAGTCAGCCAAACTAGAGATTTCCATGTAGAGTGTACATGTTCATCTTCAAACTCTCCAAGGGGACTCCTCTCTGGTTCCACGAAGAAGGTGAATTTAGGATTTATTCAGAATAAGAGCATGGAGTTTTCACTTTCCCAGCCCTAGAAAAGCAGAAAAGGCCAGTCAGGTTGGCCATATGAACACCAAAAACACCTACTATGTGCAGGGCAGTGCAGGCTATGGGGCTGATAAGACAGGACTTTTCTCCTCTAAGCACCCCCTGTGGAAGAGACACTCATTCCATTCCCCTGAGAACTCTCGCCAAGAGGAGATAATGGAGACAAATCACTAGAGCGGAAAATCTTTATCTATAGCATGAGTACTAACTTGCAATCTCCCAGTGCTATCCCCAACCATTTAGGAAGAAGAAACACGGAAATTTCATCTACAAGTGTAGAGAAAAGACACACGTGGGGTGGAAAATGCACTGCAGGGGATAAGAATTGAAGGGCTAAGATGTTTAAACTTCATGGAAGCAAATTAGGTGTGTTTTGCAGAGGCTTGTCTACACACAATTTAGCTGATTGTAGTGTGTGCACATTAGCACCAATAAACTATGGTCCTTATTTTGGAAAATTGTCATAGCTATTACATTTAAAATCTCAGGTTCATGCTCCTGAGTGCATCTGGGCCAAGAGCCTCTGATCTCAACAGTGAGTTCAGGACCCTTGCTGGTCCTGAGTCCTGTGAAGGATCCTTGTCTGACAAAGGCTCATACCTAAAACTTACATAGGTCCAACATCCTAGATCCCTTTATTGCCTCTGAATACAAGCAAACAAATTTATACTCATGGATGTGGTTACTTTCATGAAGCTACATTGATTTTTTCCCTGGTTTTGTTCTCTTTGTGTATGCTTGCATGTTTTTCATGAGTAGCAAGTATCCATATGTCAAGAATCAGACTGTTAAAACTTCAAGAGGTGAAACATGTTCCAGTTCTTTTAAATCTCTCCCACAGTACTTAGCATTGTTAGTTGGATGATGAGAGATTAAAGTTACAAAATAAGGAGCTGGGGAGATGGCTCAGTGGAATAAGCTCCTCCCTGGCAAGCACAAGGGCCTGAGTTCAATCCCTGGTTCCCACCCAAAAAAAAAAAAAAAAAAAGAATAAAATAAATAAAGTTAGAAAATAAAGTACTAAAAGGACTAATTATAGAGGAGTGAAGATGAGTGATTTAGAAACTTCACTTCTGCATATGAAATATGACAATGCACAAATGGTGACAAGATATTTTGTATTAATATGTTCCAGGATGAAAGAAGGAAGGAAGGAGGGAGGGGAGGAGAGAAGAAGGGAAGGAGGAATGGAAGAAGGAAGGAAAGAAGGAAGGAAGGAAGGAAGGAAGGAAGGAAGGAAGGAAGGAAGGAAGGAAGGAAGGAAGGAAGAAGGATCTCAGACAAAAACCAAAACCAAACAATAACACTTATAATTAGCTCCCACTGCTATGATATTTTGCAAAACTTGCCAGATTCCATATTTATTCTTGAGATACCTATAATTTTTGGTAGAGATTTCTGGAACAGAATTGATGTATCTATGAAAGATACAGTTTCTTGTTTTAAGTAGCTAAATACTCTTCATGACCCCTGCCAAGACATTCACGCCTGCGAGAACGTTTCAACCTACAGTGATGACTGTTTAAAACTGGAGCATCACGTCCAGAGCTGTTTTCAGAAATCAGTATGTCTAGCACTGACACATGTACCAGCAGTCACGGTCCTCATGGGCCTCCTCTCAGAGTCCCATCCTCTCTTCTTCAGCCCCTATTCCTGGTTGGTCATCCATGTTCACTCTCTCTGACTTGCCAAGTTGATGGCTGGATATGGTCCTCCTTCACACACATAAGTAGTGAGTGGAATGATAGACTGGATGGACAGACAGACAGGGGGACAGACGGATGGACGGACAGACAGACGGATGATACAGTCTGTATAGTTCAGTTCCTCATCAGTACATAGGTTCTTTGAAAACTTCCTGTCTCTAGCAGCTATTGGTGTTCCAATAGCTCCTGCTGATTCTTTCCAGGTGTTCTTTCTAAGATGACTTCTGTCCTCGACCTTGCTGAGCAAGCACCTGGCGTGAGGCTTAGCTATACAAGGTTGCTCCTGTTGGCATCTACCCAGTTTTTTGGATTCTAATTCAGATAGTAAGAATCTTGTTCAAACAACAAATAATCTATCTCCAGGAAAAGTAAGTCTTGGAAATAAAACAGCTTCCTGATTAAGTAACTGTGGTTTTCCAGAGTTAAGAGCTGTTTCATTGATATTATTATGTTTTAATATTTTATTTTGAAAAGTAACCTGAGGGGTACAGATTGTCTGGGTCTATATGTAGGAGTAGAAAGAAAGGTGAATAAAAGAACCCCATCGTGGGCTTTCAAGGCCCAGAGCTCACACGGGAGATCATACCCATGCCACAACCCCTTGCACAGAGTCACTTCTGACTGTCTGACAGCATTTGACAAAGCCTTTCCTTCTGAGGCCTAAGGTGTCTTCTGGTACTATATTCTTCCCATTCCTTCCTTTTGATCACCAGGATGTTACCTTCTACAGTAAAGGAGGCTACCAGATCACAGTTTTCCTCCTTGTCCCTTCCTTTGCCTGCACCATCTTAATTAAAGTTATATTCTCTCTCCTCCAGGCCCCACACTCATCAACACACCCTCCGCTTCATGACCAAGATCTGTGGCTGTGGTGGCTTTCATGCCCGCCACTTCTTTTCTGCCCTTGATGAGCTGTGTTCACACATCTCTAAGGAAACTTTTTCTAGCTGAGATTCCCCCTTCTTAGGTCTCCTGTTCATCCCATTAGACTAATTACAGCTAGCTTGCTAGGCCAGTCTGTCCTTCTTGAGCTGTGCTCCTCGCTTAGTTCCCATCATCTGCAGAGGGTGCCCTTCCTTCCTCAGTCCCCGTCTCAGGCCTGACTCCTGTTGCTGCTGCCCTGCCTTCCCCCAAACTCTCTTCATTGTCCTCTTCTAACTTGCTGAGCTGCTCCACACTGATCTCAAACAGCATTTCTCAGCTCCTTTCCTACTACAGACAAACATTTCCAGCTCTTCATGGGCAACCTCTATCTCCAAATCTAGCCCACCATGGCATCTAGCATATAATTAGTGTTTAATAACTATTAACTGAATTGAGTCTAGTATGTACATTACACAAAATAGATCACATATCCTTTAAGGACATAAGCATGCACTGGGAACAATGGCAAGTACAAAGACCACAGAGGAGCCAAACGTAGTCCATAGGATAAATCCAACCAGCTGACTTCATAAAAAGTCTTTTCAGAACCCAGCTTCATGCACTCATTTGCATATTTCCTATGGGTGTTTATGTACTGCAACAGCAGAATAGCTATGACCAAGATCGTATGGCACACTAACTCCAAAATATTTGCCAGCTGATCATTTAAGAGAAATGTTCCAACCCCTCCCTGTAAAGTATAACAATCTCAGTCCACAGTATTATACATACAATCTGTAGTGCTATAAAAGAAATGATTTCTAAACCTTACCCCCAGATCTAAGAATTAGAATTTCTAAGGGGAGCCATTAGGAGCTCAACACTTTCACCCACCTACAGCTGGTCCATAGGAACAAGTAAGTTTGGGAAACAAAGTTTTTAGATTCTTAATCTGCACAATCTCACAGCTTTGAGTTCAGATCTCAGCTCTACCATATCTAGTTCTACTACTTTTTAGTACCTCTCTGAGCTTCAGTTTTCTTATTATAAAATGGAAAAAACACATGTATCTTCCCCACTGGGGAAGTATTACTGTATTCCTGGGAGGACTAAATGATCAGGGTCATTGTTTTGTCATTGTCACTGATGTTCCCTTCCCTTCTTGTTTTCCCTCATTCTTACCCCATTTGATCACCTGCTTAGGAAACTTGGGGTGCAATTGTGTTTGAGAATGGCAGTTTGGTTTACCTTGGCTTTATAAACCTTGAGCTCTATCTTCTCTCATTTTTGTTTAAAAATATTCAGCAGATAAATCTTTAAATGATTTATAACATGTTTTATTTAAGGAATACAAAGTACTCTACAAACAAGTGAGGATGATGGAGGAGATAGAGGAGGTAAATTGACCTACCCGAAACCACACAGCAAATCCACGACCAGATGTACAATGCCTGACTGCCAGCCCAACACCTGAACTCAAATACAAACACACCTTTCCAGATCAGTCTCATTATCATTTATTCATTACCCTCTTGCAGATAGGATACAACAAATCTGTCAGCCAAGAACCTTTTATGGACCCACACAGTGCTTCCAAGCCCTCTCTCCCCACCCCTTCCTAGCACCACCTGCCAAAGAACTCTGGTCACCCTGCCCCTGTCATTTTTGGAGCACTTCTGGGGGCTCCAGCTGCCTCTCAATCAGATTTAAGTTTCACATCACAGGCTTTAGATTCCACTCTTCTCTTCCAATTCATGGCCAGAATCCCTTACTGCATTCATTTGTATCTCACTTTGTGGTATTCACCCAGACCAAAAAAAAAAAAAAAAAACCTATACAGAGCTCAGGCATTCCTCTTGGATCTTAAAGTCCATTAAGAGGAGAAAAACACCCTGACCAAGAGAATTGAAAGTCTTACCCATATTCTCTTCTACACAAATCACGTCAAGGAAATCATGTCCCCTTCCAGGAAGGACATTCTAAGAGGGGTTTGGAAAAACAGGTGGCCATTCAGAGCAGAGGCCCCGATTTGCTAAGGGGATAAAGAGTTCTGTGAGCTTGCAACCTGATAGCGCCGTTCGCACACTGGAAGGACTGTCTAAGGGCTGTGTTAGCTCCTAGTGGTCGGAGCCCAAAATCAACGTGATGGACTGGTGTTTAGAGACACAGGCTGCCCCTCCATTGAAGGGGAAGTGTCACAGGCCAGGAAGCTGCTCCAAACTGGAATACACTATTTGGAGATGTGTGAGATCTGGATGGGAACCAGTTTGTAAAGGATGCTGTCGTGGCGATATGTACTTCTGACCTGGTACGATGAGGTGACTGTAGGTATAAATAAATCAAGAAAATAGGCTTTGGCTGCGCTCTGGGCTCAAATCCTGTTCTATCTTCACACACAGTGTGGCTCAACCTCCCTGCCTTAATATAATCATAATAATACCAAGCTCATCATATGACAGTGAGGGATTAAATGAACTAGTGAACTTATGTGCAAGACTTAGAAGCTGACATGGATGAGCATTGCATTTGTTTTAAGTATTTTATGATTTCCATCTTTCGGTGTTTCTAGGAACAATTCCTTTCATCTGCATCCATGTTGCGGCATCTGCTTGTTGTCCTGCAGAACACAGAGCAGCAGCTGGCAGAGAGCTCTGCACAAGCTCAGCACCTTCTTCCTCCTGAGGCACGAACAGGGAGACTAGAGCACTGGGGATGGGAGACTCCTCGTGCAGGCTGGGTTCTTAGATCCTACAGAGACAGGGAAGAGAGGGCTCCTGGCTCTTTTCTTCTCCCAGCTCCTTGCCGTGGCTGACATTTCAGGAAAGCAGCTTCTAAAAGCACAAGAGTTGCAAATCAGCCAAATGGAAGAAAACAAACTACAAGGGCAAAGCGTTGGATTTAGTTCTAATTTGCACTGAGCACACGGGTACCACTCCAAAGAGATATGACAGCCACAGTGAAAGCCAGCATGGACTTATGCACAAGGAGCTCAAAGAAATTAGACAAAGCCCTGAAGAAATCAGACCTTAGGGAAAAAAGGAATTCCAGTAAATTATTAAACAATATTCACTAACATAACGAGCTGTCTCAGTTACTCTTCTCTCATTGCTGGGACAAATACCCAACACCCAAAGTGAAGGAAGGAAAGGTTTATTTAGCTCACAGTGGCTGGAGGTTTCAGTCCATACTCGGCTGGCTCCAAGGCAGAGTGGCACCGGGCAGAGAGCATCAGCTCATGGCAGCAGAACAACAACAGCAACAAAGAGCAGTGGCTACAGAGAGGAAGTCTGTTTCTCTGTCTCTCTTAAATTACATTCAGGTTCTCTGCCCAAGGCTGGGGGAAGTACACACACCCATAATCCCAGCAGTACCAAGACCCATAATCCCAGCCTTGGATCACCCATAATCCCGGTGGATCAAGAGTTAATCAAAAACTTTTGAAGTCCCCATCCCATAACGGCATGAGGCTTTGGGGAGACAACTAGACAGAACCCATAGCACCACCACTCATCTATGTACTGGGTCACTGGGTGACCCCTTGCTTCAGCGAATTCTTTCTCCAGTGCACAGATCTGCTTGTTCACTTCCTTTTCTTCCCCTTCATTAAAATCTCTTGGGTCTCCCCACTGCTTACCAAGACCCATGCTCCCAGAGAGATTTCTAGGTGCATGACATGATGTGCTGACAAGCATATATGAGGGGACATGATCCCTACTATGAAATTAACAGTTTTCCTTTCTTCTGGTCTGATGAGAACGGCTGTGTCTACTCTTAGCTCATACGCAGGGCATCACGCACTGTTGATGCCATTCTGCCCTTTGGGTCTCTCTCCTACCTCACAGTCTCCTTTGAGTCACCCCTTGTCAACTCTGGAAATCACTGCTTTTACTCTCTATTTGCTTGACATTTATTTTTTTGTTCTGAATATAAGATTGAGCATTATTTTTCTTTTTATATCTGGCTTATGTACTTAGCATAATGATCTCTGGTTTTATACATGCTGTTTCAAATAGAAATACCCCCTTTTTTAAGACCGAATATAATAATATTTCACTGAATATGAACTCTCCCTCTCTTCCTCTCTCTCCCTCTCTCTCTATATATAGAGAGACCTATCTATCTATCTATATATATATATAGAGAGAGAGAGAGAAAGATTATATATATATATATATATATATATATATATATATATATATATATATACACACACACACACACACATATCTTTCTCAAGTGTGCATGCTTTGGCTTGATCTCAAGGTCTCACATGCTAAGCATGCATTCTACTGCTGAGCTATACCTACCCAGGTCCTATATTTAATTGCGCTATACATGAATGGACCCCAAAGCTGATTTCCTGTTTTGGTTACTGTGGATGCTGCTGCTATGAATGTGGGAGCGTAGACATCTCTGAGGTATTTATTGCATTTGCTTTGGGTGGGTACATCTGGGCTATCTACTGGAACATTAAAAGTCCTACCTAACTTGGTATACTCTGGACCTTGGATAGCCATGGGGAACTGTCACCACTGCTGGGAAAGGCCATGATCTTCACCCCATGGCCTTCACTGTTTTTTCACTGGTTACAAACCCCATAAAACCTTTCCCTAACCCTAAACAGGGTCACTCTCTTCTCCATCCTCATGCTCCAGCCTTTAAATACTTACATATTATAATTCTTTTCCTTGCCTCTCTTACCCACTAGATGGGGAACCCCAACAACAGGAATTTTTACTTATATTTTGTGCATTCCTAGCATTTAAAATTACTTATGACAGAAAGGAAGTTGACAGTATTTTTGTTCAACTAATAGAAAAAGAAGGAAAAAAGATAGGACAGGAGAAAAGGAGGCAGAGGGAGAAAGAGGAAGGAAGGAAAGAAGGAAGAAGGAAGGAAGAGAGGGAGAGAGGTAGGGAGGGAGGGAAGCAGGGAGGGAGGGAATCTAAGGCCTGGATTCTATTAGTAAAGCTGAATCCCTAGGTCAATTTCAGAATCTATAGGTCTTTTCCATGGATTTCTGTTCTGCCTGGCATTTGTGCATACTTTTAATGGTACTTTAATGACAGAAAGATATTTTTCCCCCTTCAATGGAGAGACCCTCTCTCTCTCTCTCTCTCTCTCTCTCTTTCTCTCTCTCTCTCTTATCCTCCTGCCACAATCCTACCTCTGTAGTTTGCTGACATTTTTTCTCTGCCTCTGTGGAGTAGAAATTATTTTTGCCTGTGGTTTAGCGGTTTCTGCCCCTGTTGTTTATATTTATTTATGTTTGTCCTGTCTTCTTCATTACCCTGTAAGTTTCTACCAATAAGTCTTGACTTCCTTTGTAACTCACCCCAGTGCACAACATATACATGGTTGACTGACTGCCATATTAGTGAATAATGTTTGATAATTTCATTGAAATTCCCTCTTACCCGTGGTCTGATTTCTTTAGGATTGAGTCTCGCTTCTTTCAGCAACTGGTCTACAGGCCCATGTTGATTTGCATTATAGCTGAATTAATGCTTTTGAATGCTATCCATGTGCTAGGTGCTGTTTAGAACTAAATAAAATGTCTTGCCCTGGTGATTTGTTTTCTTTCAACTTGGCAGATTTGTGACCCCTGTGTTTCTAGGAGCTGAAACAGTCAAGACTCTTTTAATGCACCTCTTTGTTCGGGCAATAGCACGCCTGGTGGCTTTGAGAATAGCTGTCGTTTTGAGAATAGCATTTGTAGACACAACGGCTGCTGAAAAGGAAAACTCTACACATGGACTGTTTCACTGGAAGCAAGGCAGCCAAAAGAGCCACTATTGTTCCCCATTAAAGGAAACAAATGAGGCTTCATGTATTAATTTGATCCTGGACATGATGCAGCATTTTGACCTAAAGCTGGACGTGACTGCATCTATGTTGTCCATTCTGGGTCAGTCTGATCCCAGTCAGTGCCCAGGATCACCCCCCGCCAGGCACCCGGCATAGAAATGCTTGGCTCCTGCTTCAGTGCACTTCCAAGATGGCTTTGAGCAAACAGCACTAGCTACAGCATGAAGCTCCTCGGTCCTTGTTGAACCTCTGGAGTGTCATCAGCTCAGGCAATCTCAGCACTATAAAAACCTCAGACAGCTAGAATCCAAGAGAACCACAAGCTGAGGATTCTTCTTTGAAACTTGGATTTCTGCCATTTTAGCTTAGCCAGAGTCAGAGACTAAGAGGGTGTGTTTGACCCTGCTCTCTGGTAACACAATTCTTCCAGGCGTGAGCACACACACACACACAGACACACACACACACATACTTGTGTGTGTGTGTGTGTGTCTGTGTGTGTGTCTGTGTCTGTGTGTGTCTGTGTGTTTCTGTGGTCTTCCCACTGATGATGAGGCATTAAGACATTTGCCACTTAGGTGGCACTGGAGCTTCAGGCTCAAGTGACTGTGCCAAGTCCCTCCTCACAGGGCACATTAGAAATCAAGATGCAGAGCTGTCTGTCTCCTTTCTAGAGCAAGCGTACATCTGCTCTGTAACTCTAGAGTGGTCCATTCCAAAATCTGACCAAGAGCCAGGACAAAGCACATGCTTTCCTTACAGAATAAGAATAGCAGGAACCTCAGGCCAACATTATATTGAAGTTGTTTACCTTCTTCTTCATGGAAAGTATCTTGGTGGAGAAATATCACTACAAGGTCCAAGAAAATTTTAAAAAATTTTAGAAACTCAAATGCAAACAGGTTCAAAGAAGCAATGACAAAAGAAAGAGAAAAGTGTAAAGGAGGAAGAAATTTTAAGACAACGTAAACAGCATATTATAGACTAATATGTTCCAAAACTGTCATTTATAAATCTGTTGAAAATTAATCCCAAAAGAAATAAAAGGGAAAATGTTGTTGATTGAAAAGAGGAAACAAAAGAAACTAGGAAAAAAAAAGAAAATGAAAGACAATTCAGGAGATCTTCCAAGGGTAAAAAAAAAAATCAAAGAATCTTTATATCTGTGTTAATTTGAAGCAAAAATGTCTCATGTCTTTCAATTTGCATTTATTTGATCACTAGTGAAATCAAACATTTTCTGCATATTTTCTAACCAATTTTGTCTTTTACAATTTTTTATGAATGAAAATGCTCAATTTTCTATGTATCTTCTTACCAAT
Organism: Ctenomys sociabilis; assembly: GCA_004027165.1. Taxonomy (NCBI): domain Eukaryota; kingdom Metazoa; phylum Chordata; class Mammalia; order Rodentia; family Ctenomyidae; genus Ctenomys; species Ctenomys sociabilis. Next base: position 142,568 of record PVKA01000762.1, on the reverse strand, counting down.
TTGTTTCTGCTCTATATGTAAAATAAAGATTGCTGTATTTGCTGGGCCTGTGAAATCTCCATATCATGGCACAGTTAGAAGCCATATCCAATAATAATTTTATAATCCATTTATTTATACTTGTATATATAATAAAGTCTGATCTATGTTGCATATGCATCATAAAGTAAGAATAAATGCTCTAAGATTATTAGAGAAGAAGGTGGTGAGGGTAAGGAAAGGATTGGTAAAATCAAACTGGTGACATAGCCATCAATATGTCATGATGAAATCCATTTTCTGTGTAATATTTACCTCCTTCCACCAAAGGAAAATAGCTGTTTGGGAAACTGAGATTTCAGAAAGGTTAACCATTGGTGACTGTAAGAAATAGATAGTAAACATGCACGTGGTAGCACACAGGGCGGTGGTCCACGTGTGGGGATTAGCAGATATTCTCAGCACAAAGAGTAGCTGTAGGACATGACAAGTTGCAGATGGTGAGGGCAAACGCTGTGTGAGGAAAACGCACTGGAGCCTCGGGGCTGGGAGGGAGTCACACTGTCCAGACATTGCTGACGGCCTGCGCACCACTGTGCCCGGCAACCTTGTCCTGAATTTTCATTGTTAGTTTTAGAAGAAAACACTGAATCCCAGGGCCCCTGCAATATCCTGGTGATAGTCAGTACTGAGTCCCATTCTTAAATGCTATTTCATCTATTATGTTATTCATTCAGCTCTACTGAGGTCCAGGCTTGGCTTGGCACTGCAGATATGCCGATCCAGAAATCGCCAACGTCTCCGCCCTGGTGGGAGTTGCTGCCTTGCAAGAATGAGAACGATGATAAAGCAATAAGCAGGGGATGACGTAGGCAAATGATGCTAAGTTATAGGGAACAGAGTTCAGTGGTGAAACTACCTGTGCAAACACACACTCCTGTGCACACACTCACACATAACAACAACAACAAAAACCCTGAAAACAAAATGTGAGAGGGAAAGCTAGGAAAGCAATATGCTTTTCCTGTAGGAGAGGCTGAAGCAGGAAGAACTCTGCACCCCTCAAGCATTCAGAAGAGCATCCCTTTTCATTGAAGGCATCCAAGAAAAAATAAGATAAGATAGTATTATATTAAATATGTCTATCATAGTTCCATAAAGTGTCTTTAAAAAAGAAGAAAATTACAACATTTCTCCTCCAGCTAGCTCGGTGGTATAAGCTCCTGCCTAGTAAGGGGAAGGTCCTGAGTTCAATCCCCTATACAAAAAAAAAATTCTCCTCCAATAGTTTTGTAATATAAAAGATTATCTTTTACCTGATATTAGTTTCCCAGATATTAAGAGAAAGATCAATCATTGTGTAAATATCTTCTATCATCCCAGGGTCTATTTTCTTTAAATCTCTATTACTTTCCTTCTTTTTCCCTGCTCCATATATATATATATATATATATATATATATATATATATATATATATATATATATATATATATATATATATATATTACAAGCAGTCCCTAACAGGAAAATTCTTATTAGAGCATCATGTTGGGGCTTCTATTCTAATAACCCAGGGTCTATAAATTTGGATTTCACTTTTCAGTTGCTTCTATTCAGATATTCTGCTTTAATAACTTGATTCAAAAGATTCTTTTAACTTGGAATTTTGTTGAGTCAGTCAGGGATAGACCAAAATACAATGAAGCCATGTTGTGAATAAACAAAAACTGAGACCTATGTATCTATCACCTGGTTACAATTCTTACATGTGTGTGTTATTAACTATGACGATAGCAAATAGATGATCCTGGGACTTCCTCGCCCTATCTCATCGTGGTATTAGAAGTAATACACACCAACATTCCTGTCCTCTAAGGGATATTTGTGTAGTGACAAATGCATGGAAAGAGAAAGGGGACACACACACACACACACACACACACTAGTTCTATCTTATTGTTTTATTAATTTTATTGAAAAAAATTGCAATGAGATAGCTTCAGGTTGGTAGGAGAGTTACAATTAATACCTTGTGCGTTGTGGTCTTTGTGGTAGTTATTTGTAGCAAAAGATGCAGATATGATATCCTGTCCAAGCACTACTAGTACAAATCTTTCTTCTTATTGAATTAAGAGAAAGTAGTTGTATATCTATCCTATTTTGTATATGCAGATACAAAACGGTCTTTCATTTATATGTCCTTTTGCCACCCAAACATTGTAGGTGCATGAATTCAGCAAAATATTCCTATCTTAAAGATGAGAAAACCAAAATTATAAGGTTGCCTAGCTGAGTATTATGGAGCTGTTCAAAGTGAGGAACAGATTTCAAATGGAATTCTCTGAGTTCTGGCCTCTAAACAAAGTAAACGAATGAATTGGCCACTTCCAGTTGGCACCGAGAGTCTGCAGGGCTGAGAGGGTGGAAATCTGCTTTAGAAAATCTAAAGCAAAAGCTCTTTCAAAATACAGTTACAGCACACTAATTAATGTGTTCTGCTGTCCCTCCACATCAGTCACCTCCAGCGCCTCAGACCATTAGCGCCACTTAGCTGGCTTGGCAGTCCTCTCCCTGAGAAAGGGCATCTCCGTGGTATTTCTGACAAGCCAAGGCATAGCCCTGCATCTGCAGACTTGAAAGGGACCCTCCTGTGAAATGTGTCAAATGCTCAGGGTTTTCATTAAATAGTCTTGAACATTCTTTCCCCACCCATCTCTTCCTTCCCAGCCACATCCAATTCTTTCTTTTCTTAAATCAAGAGCACTTTCCAAAGCTGCTCCCCATCCCAAATTTTATAATTTTAAATGAGTTCTCTCTGCTGTGATTCAATAGATAACTCATTCCTATTTCCAACATTTAATGTATTTTCTCTCTCTTTTTTCTTGAAAGCAATATACGTGTGTAATTAATAAACAATTTAGTATGTTGAGGAACCTAGGAACTTGGCAAATGTTCTGGGGATATGAAATCTTGAGAAAAGCAGCACATTATAAGAAATAGTAAGTAATTACTTATGTAAGCTTTCTTTTTAAATTCTAAGAACATTAACTACTAATTACCTACTAATTACCAGTACTTCAGCAGGTGTTTGCACTTAACTGTGGGCTAAAGCCCCTGTGATAAACAAACCCCTTGCAGCCTCTCAGATCGGAGCTGAGTCCCACCAGATCCCAGCGTGCTGTGGTTTCGGTAGAGTTGATCAAATGCCAAGGCCTTTGCCATTTGGCTGCTTGAGGTGCAAAGCCGACTAGTGTTTGCGGGCCTTCCTCTCTTCTCCCCAAATGCAGCTATTATCAGCGAAAGGGATGGCCTGAATCCAGCGGCAGCATCCGCGTATCCTGGACTACACTCAGTGAGGAAAAAGAGACCTTGCAGGAAGCACACCCCTGCACCCATCTCACTTGGGCTCATGAGAAGCAGCCCTTTGTGTCCAACTGGCAAGGGGTGCCATCTCCCCTTTGCACATGTCCTTTTCCAGGAGTTGGCAGCTTCTGGGCTTTTCTTATCTGCTTTTCAGAATGCTTACATCTGTGAAAATCATCTCAAGAGCCCTTCAGGAGCAAAAATGTGCAGCTTTGTGGTTCTCTATTTCTTGATATTCTAAGAGTTGAAGCAATGAGGCATTCACTAAAGAACCAAGCTGGTCCCATGTTAGTTTGAGAAGTCCCCACCTGGAGGACACCATTTCCCAGTCACAGACAAGGTGTCTTAATAGAGATCCTAGCTTCTTCTTGAGGATGGCTTAAGTCACACTGGTATAGCCCTACCCTCCTCTGTGACAGGTAGCAGAAGCTAAAAGGTGAGACCAAACAGTGCCATCTCCCCCAAGGTCTACCTGAGACCTCAGCTCTACCAGCAGCACCTCCCACAGCAGTCCCTGTCTCACACTTGAGTTGCTCTCTGTGAGTTTCCCACAACCACCACACAAATGACCTTAGCTTAAAATGACAGGCATTTAGGCATCTATTCACTCTTAGTTCTGGGGGCCAGATGCCCACAGCCCAGGTGTCAACAGGGCTGTATCCCCACCAGACACACCAGGAGAGTCTGTTCTTTGCCTTCTTCTCTTCTCCCTCTGAAGTGTCCCCAGCACATCCCTTACAGAGCCCTTGCCATAAGGGTACATGTACATAATCTGGGAGGAGCTCAGATCCAGATTATTAATTACATGTGCAAAAGACACTCTGGCCAAATACGATCATTTTCACAGATTCCAGAGATACAGATGTAGACAGATCTGTATCGGGTGATACCATTAAACCCATTATGGTCCTCTCTTTTCTCATCTGTTAATTTCAATGTCTTAGGCATTAATTTAGGGAAGCAATGAGTCTATGAAGAAGACAGAGTAGGCCCTTGCCCTCATACAGCTCGAGTGTTACGATAGCAGTCCACTCCCTTCCATTCTGTCAATTCATATAAGATACACACACTTATGTCAAATCTATGCCATTGGTATTCAAAGCACATAGCTTTTAGGAAAATCTAGTTAAATCATTGCATGTGTGCAGGTTGGGGAAACAAGGGACCTGCATGAAAAGTTTCTTTTCAAGTTTTCAGGAGAACAAGAGAAAGGCATAGATGTGCAAATTTTATGAATCCATTTTACAATGTAATTGAAATGCCAAAAGACTGAAGAATTCAATGTTAATGAAGAAACGGATATTAGTGCACTAAGAGCAGTGCTGTCTTTGCGGGCTGGCCATCTCTTATATGTCACAGACTGTCACATTTTGTTGAATTTCAACTAATTACCCCAGCTTATTAAAACTGAATATGAGTTCACATATTTTATTTTCTCAGAATCTAGTGTTCCTGTTATCAAGAACTATTACCTAATGATAGATCCCTCAATTCTGGGGACTTTCCAGGTAAGGAAACCAGTGGATGTGAAGAAAAGCAGGGCAGCCAGTGCTAAAGAGAAGGGTTAGACAAGGTAGCTCTCAGAGATGGACAAGACGTAGTACTCAGAGACAGCAAGAACAAGTCCTGACCTGTATTGAGGGCCTGGGCACCACAGTGGCCAGGAAGAAGTGGGCAAGCAGACTGGACTCCAGCAAATGGACACTACACTCCTAATGGACAGCTACTTTCCATCAGAGGTAATGACCAGAGGTAATCAGAGGAAGGGACCATGAATTAGTTATGTGCTGCATGTCTGAGGGCTACCTCAGCTGCAAATGATACACTTCAAGTTTGCTGGGTCTCAGTCGGCCAGGAGGAGGGGTCCTGGTGGCAATGCTGCAGTGTGTGTGGCAGAAAGCCAGAGCAGGGGTGGTTGTTTTGTTTTTGACCTACATCTGCACCCAAGTGAAGTGCACTTACAGGTGAGATGAAAGGAGCCTTGAGAGATGAAATCAGAGTGGGTCTCATATGAAGAAGCAAATGTTGTCATTCTGCAGTTATAGCTATGTGATTACAGGATTTTTAAAGAGCCGCGGTCAGAAAAGTGGGTCCTTGAAGTAACTAATTAGCACTCTGATCGTCAGCGCAGTTGCAGCAACCGTTAGAATTTCATCTGGACCACACGGAATCAGCTCCTCTGGGAGGAGTGGGGGTGGGCACTTAGCGAAAGCATTACCTAGACCTCAAAACTGTAGGCCTTCTGACAGCAACTCTATCGTTTCTTGGTCAGGCAGGGGCTGTGACATATGGGTGACCAGAATTCCTCAACAAGGCTTTCTGCTTCTATTTGTCACCCAAGGTGGTCCATATACGTGTAAACAAAAGACAATACCTTGGGAAGCCACGTAGGTGTGAGGAACTGCCAGAGCATGTCTAAATCTCTGGAACTTACACAAACCCCCAGTTACAGAGGAAAATGCCACTTACTCTTAGCGGGAGCTACAAACACAAGCACCTAAGACTCAGGAAAGGGAGCAGGTTTGTTTTTTCCTTAGCAGGTCCTGATTGTTCTTTAAGAAAGGTAGCTACTGCAGCCTGCTTTCCCCGCTTAATCATGCTATCTTGCTTCCATCAGAATGTGTCCACGTTTCAAAATGTCAGGGCAAAGGCTCCCCGAACCCGGTGCACATCCGCTCAGCTCTTCCTACCACGTGCTCCAACTCCTCATTGGTCACACTGAGGCCCAGCAAGCTCTTCCTCCTGCATTTACCTAAAGTGCGAGCCTGAACGGATGTCATTAGAGGGCCTCTGGCCCTCAAACCCTGCCGCCCAAATGAAGTTTTGCTGAACAGAACTGTTCTGTTGGAATACACCAGAGCAAAGGGCCGGACAAATAGCTCAGAGGATTAAAGCGCCTGAAAGCAGGCCAGGGGTTCCATCCCCCAGCCTGCAGTGCAGGCCCTGCCCCCGGGGCCCACTGAGACAGCAATTGAGAGTGGGTGTGGTGGCCTGCACCTGTAATCCCAGCTCCTGGGAGACTGTTCACAGGCGGATCACTACAAGTGTGATCTAGTAGTGAGACCCTGTGCATCCTGTAGACCCTTCCTTAAAATACAGGGGGAAAAAAGAATACATGGGAGCAAAACTGCGATACTCACCATTGCGATACTCACCTTAAATACTGCACACAAGCATACAAACACCCCTGAAGGAGCTTGGCACCCCCATCCAAAAACACTGACCTCTGTCTTCATAACATTAGCTCATGGTTATTTTACATATTCTGTTCCTTTAAGTAGATTATTTCTTGAAAAATCTATGCCTCGTGCATATATTTACACATGGAATATATAGTTATTCGTTTATTCTCTGCTGTGTGTTGAAATAGTTGTGAGTCCTGAAAAAAGAAAATTTCACAAGCCTGGCAATAGAAGCTGCTACTGTCGATGCCCAGAGAAGGACACTAAGAGCTTCTCAGATAGGAAGCGCGCTCCACCTTGGGCAATGGCTGACAGAGCAGCCTTTGACACTAAGGCCCAGCATCATGAAGTCAGAATAAAAGAATAGCAGTGAACACTAGAAAAATAAATGTACCACTGTGCTGGTGATGTGTGGTCTCCTGACCTGATTGTTGCTTCTGGGGATTGCTCTGTTTGCAAAACTTCACTGAGCGCCACATTTATGATTTGTGCAATTTCCTATAATATGTCTTGTACAATAAAAGTGAGAAAGAAAAGAAAGGAGAAGCAATTGAATATGAACCTTGAGTCAGTGTTTCCTGGATGGAGCCACATCAGACCCAGCCTAGCCTTCTCCTTGTTCAGGGCAGGCTTTATTCATTCACACATGCTTCACTGTTGTCTAATGCAAGGTCCAGTGTGCAGAAAGGGGCACCATATTATTATGGAATAAATGGACTTGGCCCTGGCGCAGCTTAGCACAGAACGAATTAGCGCCCTGCTCCACACATCTCACTATAACCAGGCATCCACGTAACCAGCTCTCATCAGCTCGTCCTCCTTAGTGCCAGTCTCCCTTCTGACCTAAACCTGCCACAAATAGGGCTTTGTCCTGGACCCAGGAGGCCTTTCCCAGACACTGCACCAGGAGCGGGAGCATGGAGACAACACATATAATTGCTTCCTAGGGGAAAACAGTTATGGAAACAAGTTGCTGTAGCCTTGCAGGCTGGGTGGGTGGGAGGGGGTCTGTGACTGCCATGGGACTTATGGACAAAGCATCACCAAAACAGCTCTTCGAATTTATCTGGAGAGCCCCGGGAAATGTTGACCCAAGAAGACAACGTGGAACTGCATCAGCGCTCCCTGTGTGATGACCTAGAATTTCTGACAACCACCATCTCTGGTGTGATAGTTTCCCCACCAAAAGTCCTCCTTTCCACTTTTTCGGGGTGAAAGTCTGTGTTAGTCAGATTTCCCAATGCTGAATACAAAGCCGAGCACCCATGATTTAAAGGAGAAAAGATTTGCTTTAGCTTACGACTTCGGGGGATTCAGTCCATGGTCATCTGGATCTAAAGAAGAAATTTGGTGGTAATAAATCTGGTGGCCATTTGTTTGATGGTACTTGGGATTAAACATAGGACATCAGTACTAAGCTACATCCTCAGCCATTTGTTTGTTTGTTTCTTTGTTTTTGAGAGAAGGTCTTGGTGAGTCACTAAGTTATCCAGGTAGGGTTTCTAACTTACAGTATTCCTGCCTCAGCCTACCAGAGACCTAGAATCACAGGAATGTGCCATCATGCCCAGCTATTAAATTGGCATTGTTTCAATCTGTTAAACTGATGGTAAATTGTTATAGAAGTGATAGAAAATATCAAAGTTAGATCTTATGTCCTGTTAGCATCCAGGTGGCCAGAAAGAGACAACTCTGAGACTGATTCTCCTTGACTGTGATACTGCCTGCAGGTGACCTCCATCAAACCCTGCCTCTCCTATCTTCACACTCTGTAGCTATGAAGAGGTCTGACAACACCTACCTCTTACCTGGGAGCATGTGGTTACACCAGATTAGGCCTAGAGAAGCACCAAGCAAGCTGCCAGGGATATAATGGGGCTCTGTAAAGAAAAGTGAAAACACCACATCTTTTTGTTGATTAAAAAAAAACTCAACTGGCTCATAAAACTGTTCACACCCATTTTATTTTATTTTTTTAAATGTATTTTTAGTGCAGGGTCCACAGGGTCTCACTACGTAGATCAGACTTGTAGTGATACTCCTGTTTTCAGCCTCCCAAGCACTGGGATTGCACGTGAAAGCCACCATGCCCAGTCTCAATTGCCGTCCCAGCATGCCCCAGGAGTGGGGCCAGCACAGCTCTGCTTAATCAGGCACTTTAGTCAGCTGAGCTATCTGGCTGGCCCAACATTCATTTCTGAAAAATCACCATCAGCCCAGTTCCAGGTGAGACCTTTTTCTTTTTCTTCTTATCCATATCTGTTTTTATGTAGCTCATCAGAGAGTGGAGGGTGACAAGAACTTTACATTGTGGAACAGTAGAGGGGAAATGAGTCCCAAGAAGGCTTTCATTCTCTGAAACTCAGCTCCTAACTGTGGTGGCAACAGCTTTCCCACACCATGTTGTTTTGTCACAAACTGAACCCACAGACCTTGCACTGAGCTATATCTCTAATATTTTTAAATGTTTCTTTGTGTGTTTGGTTGTTTTGAGATAAGTTCTCTGTAAGTTAGTAAGTTATCCAAGCTGGGCTTGAACTTGTCACCCTCCTGCCTCAGCCTCCCAGAGTGCTAGAAGTATATAAGTCAACACTATGAGCCCAGATTCCTGTTTTTTTTAAATCTACCTTTACTCCCATTTCCTTTGTTCTTTCAAGAGGTGTCACCTGCAAGTCCTCTCCTTCCACTGGTTTCTCCATTCATCCCACTGGGGCTTGTCCCCACCTCTTTTCTTGTTTCCTTTTCCTCCTCCCTGGTCTTCACCTCAGGGTGTGGCAAGGTGCTGCACCTCTTATGTTTGTTTTGAAGTCTTCTCCCCCTGTTTCTGAGGTCAGAGTCTCTCCAAAGGGCTTCTATTTGCTGCCTTCTCCTCTGAAAACACTGATTCCTGACCCAAGCTCAGTACTCTAGGGCACCCCAGGCTGTTCCCTGAGGTAGGATTTCACTCTCTCTCCTGGCTTTAACAGCCATCACTACAGCTGGTTTCTAGGCTTAGCTCTAGTTTTGCATTTAGCGCTGACTTCCAGGTATCCCTGGATTCTCCAGCCAGGGGCAAAGCTGTCAGGGCCAGTCCTGAGCACCAGCCCTGATCTCTTCCTTGTCCTGAGCCCTACCACCAGTACTTGACCTGATCCCGCACCAGTTGCCCAAGTCAAAAGCCCGGAAGTAATTTTTCTTTTACTTTTTTTGGACACTACCTCCCACCCACCAGCAAGTCCTTTCTCTTATTCCAGTCTACGGCCATACCACCCTGAACGCGCCCGATCTCGTCTCTTATTCCAAAGCAGGCTTCCTATCTGTCCACACCCACTGTGCTGCCCAGCCAGGCCTCCTTTCTCCCTACAGCTGGACTCCCACAGCAGCCCCCCCCCCCAGTCAGCTTTCCCAGTTGTCCTCTTGCCCCACTTCAACCCATGTTCTTCTTCAAATCTAAGTTAAACCATTTGATTCTTCTGTTGCTCCTTCCCGGAAGGTTCACATTACCTTTAAAATGAAATTTAAACTTCTTCCTCCAGGTCAGTAATGGTTGATACATGGTGTCAACTAGGCTGGATCGCCTCCAAGGTTCCAGCTCTGGGCTGAGGTGGCCCTGCCCCGTGGGACAGGCAGGCCAGCCCCAGAGCAACTCAGCACAGAAAGAGTATATAAAGGGGTTGAGGAAGATTTCGGGGTTCCACTTCCTCAGAGGAACTTCAGTCTTCCCAGTCAGCTTGGGCTTCATCTGCAGGTTTCCAGCGTAGACTCTTTGGCCTCCAGCTTGGATCCTTCAGTTTTCTGTCACAAATTCTTCAGCCTTCCATTGCAGACCCAACAGCTGGCTGATAGAGACTTGCATGGAATCACTGCAGTGAGCTCCAGATGCCCTCTGCATGCTTCCTCATCCGACTGTGTGACTGGTACATCTTGTGTTATCCCTGTTCTTTGTATTATATCTGTTCCTCTAGTGAAACCCTGACTAATACACCATCCCACCCAACCCTAACCTTTCATACTAGAAGGGATCATTGCAGACCTGCAGGCTTCTTCCTGCTCCTTTACCTCTCCATGTTCAGCTCTGATTTAGGGATCTAGCCTGTGTGATCCCTGCACCTAAACTCCTCCCCTTGATGACAATGACACTTTGCAGCTGCATTCCGTTGATAGTCCCTCAGCACAAAAGTCTCCTCTGCTGGACTCCCCAGTGTCCTCTTCACATAACTTCTATTCCACAGCCCATCACAGCCTGAGATTTACACATTTCTGGAATTATCTACTGGCTTATTAAAGTAAGAGGAAAAGGATGTGATTGGTCACATTACGAAAAGACTCACAGCACCACACTGGGTCTTCCAGGACACTCACACTTAGAGTCCTGGGCACTCACCTTGCTGACAGAGCCAACCTGGGTGGTGACACAGGATATCTAGGACACTGCCAGCCTAGTGCCACCTTCCCACCATCCACACCAAAGCCCTCAGCATGACAGAAGAGTAAAGCCACTGTCTTCACCATGTGATTCCTTCAATGTCGCACAAGCAAAGGAATCACAGCCAAACCCTAGTTGCAAAACCATGAAGCATAATAAATTGGTAGTGGTACTGAGCCACTAAATTTTGGGGTCATTTGTTATGCAGCACCTAATATCTGGAATAACAGTGTAGACTGGGCCTCATTTATCTGGGCTTATAAGTCACAGAAGGTCAGCTCATCTGCCACCCTGTAGAGGAAAGTCACAGCACGGCTAAATTTCCTTCTCTCTAGTGATCCCCAAGGGATCAGAGAAATGGAGGTGCACTTCTGAACCCCAGGATCACCTGCTAGTGATCATCAACTCAGCCTGGCCATCTGAGCCCCAAAGGTGATGAACACACCCCCAGTCCATCAGCGCCAGGTGCAGGGAACAGCCCAGATTCAGTCTCCATCCTCCCACCGCAGGCCTTGACTGCAGCCCATATGCCGCAAATGCCCTTCTGTACATGGGGTGAAGTCTTTTGCACACAGCACTCTGGGCTTGGCCTGAGCTTAATGTCCTTTCATGGCTCTGCTTAGCCACTTCAGTTGTTAACCATCCTGTGGTAGCTGCAGGTTTTCCCCGATGCTGCAATCACCCAGCACGAAGCCCTTTTGTACTTGGATTTCTGCTGTTCAGTTGCTGTCCACACCTGAGCATAGGACTCCTGAGCAGGTGTGTGCGGTTGTGTGGGGGTCTGGGAGCTGATGTGGTCACTGGGAGACCAGGAAGCAGGTTGCCAGCCCAGGCCAAAGGGTCCACTTGAAACAATTGCAAGAGCGGGCTTCCCCCACATGACCTCCTCTTTATTTAAGTATCAGCGTTTGATTCTGGAAAGTATTCTAGACCTGGCATTGGTATGTCCCAGTGTTCAGAGAAGTAGATTGTCTGGTTCTCTTTAGATCTCTGGAGACCCTCAGGCATGAACTTTACTTGGTTGAGTAGTCATTAAGTGGTTAAGGGTACACTATGGGGTTGGGGCACTAGATATAAAAACACGCAGCCTTGAATTCATGGTCCAGTGGAAAGAACGACCAGAGTATGTCTGCCTCCTGGATTCCAGGCTCCTAGGAGGATGGAGACAGCCCAGATGCCAAGCCTCAGGCTGAGGCTCCAGATCACCAGCCCCATGTGGCCCTTACTGCTCACTATGAATTTCCAAGCATCTCCATCTCTGCATCCCGCACTCAGCGACGGTGTCCCTAACCTTATTTTGCAATAGGTTCCTTTGTGAGCAGCATAAGAGGTTGTCTGGGAAGGCCATTTTAAAAAGTCTAGCACTGCGAATGTGAGTGGGAGGGCCAGGGTGACCAAGCAGATGGCCAATTTAAACCTGGAAATCCCAACTCAGCATTAACCCTTCCCATCTTTCCTCAATTGCAGGCAAGCACCTTCTTTGATTCACTTTATGACACCTGCCCCTGTCATATTTTACTTCCATTCTCCATGTCACCTCTCCCTCCTTCACTACTGTTTGCCACAAAAAAATATTGTAAGATGTTCAGATGTGGCCAGGCCCCTGCCGAGCACATCCATATGCATGAGGTAGTGCTCTTGCCCCTTGGAGAGCTGATGTCACAACTCTGGGGAAATAGCTAAGTAACCATGACAACATAGCTCCGTGGTGCCTATTGCTCCGGAGGGCTCTGGGCTGGCCAGCCTCCTACACAGGCTGGACAGTGACATTCCCTCGCCAAGGAGTGCCGAGTGTCCGTCAGTGGCAGCCAGCCAGCAGTGGCAGAGGGCCATCCTCGCTCCCTTCCATCTGGCCTCCCCATGCCCACTCTGGTAACTGGTGAGCAGCCTGTGATTTATCAAGCAGAGTGCCCCACTTGGGAGCCACGGATGAATCCGGGACAGCAAAGGAAGCTGGGAAACACAGCCGGCAGTCCGGAGGGTTGGGGTCAGAGTTGTGATCTTTGTCAATTTCTTTCCCATCTTAACCAGGTGGTACTGACCCTGGGGTACCTACTCAGGAAGATTTTAATATTCTAAAGTCATTAACTACATCCAGCAACCTCCACAACGTAGGCAAAGGTAGAAAGAGGATATATGTTGGAGGAAAAAGCATCCAATATATTGTAAGCAAAGGGATATAAGTTTTTGCTTTCAAATTGCCTTTGTGTCAATAATAATAATTTAGCCACCATGTTACTTCTAAAAGAAATTCTCTCAGATAAACTTCCCTCACCACTATATTTTCTAGAATTTTTTTTTTTGAAGTGTATGTGTTTAGCACTCCTATGATGTACTGCTGAGATTTTGGAACCATTTGATTCTGTTTCCTGAGCCCCTCCCGCTGCCAAAAACTAATAATATAGTGCAAACTCAGCATGTATACACTGTGCCAGTCAATTTCAGTAACATTTCCACTATTAAAAAATAATAATTTAATGGGGCCTCTATGTACAAATGTTGCCCTTTTGTTCACAACTATAATTTCAATAACTTTTTTTTAAGAAAAATGAAACCAAACTCCCTTGCTAACAGGATGTATATCAAGAGCTTTATTCTAAATGTCAGGCTCAAACAATTCAGAAATGTGTGACAGAAAGAAAGCGACCCACTTCTGCAGCAACAATAAACAAGGGCAATCAGTGCCAGGGCACAGGGTGCAGCCTGACATGATGTGGGTGAGGCTGCTTTGCTGGACTCCGAGGGGCCGAGGACCTCTCTCCACCAGATCACACTCTGTGTTCTAGCCTCTCTGCTGAGAGCTGTGTATCAGAGCCAGCGAGCCCAAAGCTGTGGGGAGATGGCTCTGACGAGAAGCCTCGCTCACCCTTGTGTCTCTTCCACCTCTGCAGACACTGATCTTCCCCATCTTATCATCCACCACACGGCCATCTGATTCCCGCCACGCATCAACCACCCAGGACAGTGATGACCTGACTCCTGGCCACCTGCCAAGACCATCTCTTTGGACTCCACACTCAAAATGTCACAGTGGTTGGGCTATTTTCAGCACCTTGTAAGGAGGGATATTTGACCAGGCACAAACCCAGCAAATGCACGGTTGCTGCTTGGGCAAGTACCACAAAGGCCATGTTAATCCTGTTACCAAGGGAACCTACACGCTTATGCTCCCCACCTCAGTGTGCTAACCTGGGAGCCAGAGGACAGCCTCAGTGGTCCTAGACCCTGGGCTTAGAACCCAAAGATGCTATGACAGCTGTGCATAAGTGGTGGATATTCAAAAATAGCCAAATGGTAAGCCTGACTACTCACGTGCTGGGAAACTGAGCCAGATTTCCAGTTCCAAGTGATAGGACTTTTTAAGACAGGTAGGACACTCAGGTCCTGGTCCATATGCCAAACTCTCAGCAATTCTGTATGCTTTGTGTCAGTCAAGGTTCTTAATTACAAATGAAATACGCTGATGTTCACTGATCAAAGTAGTAAATGGTATTATTAGAAAGCTACTAGGTAACTCATGAATGGAAGAAGAAAACAAGACTTGGGGCTCGTGTCCAGGAAACACATCCCAAACAAAGCCTTAAGTAGGAAAATAGGCTCTACTGCTATTGTCATGGAACAGGATATCTCATATTTGCATGAAGAAGTTAAGGTCACTAGCGTGGATGTGGACATACTCCTCTATCAAGAACTCGACCTTGCAGTACCCTGCCATCCTCCGCATGCTTTCTGTCCTTAGGTTCATTGTCACATGGCCACAAAATGGCTGCCGTTGATTAAAACACAATCGCACCTCAATCCAAAAGAATGAGCAGGAGGTGTTGCAGGTAAGTGTTTCTGTTTTGCTTTCCCCAGAAGGCAAAACTTTCTCAATACTTTTCAAGTGGATTTTACTTCTCATTGTTCCAATCTAAATTTTTTTCCCCTCAGCTCCCTCAAACTCCCGTAGGAAATGGAGTTGGATCACCTCTCAAGGCTGAGCACAGTGCAGCCTTCACGACCTGGGTTCTTTTGTGAAGCGTGTAAAGTAGGTATGACCAGTCAGATAACGATGATGTGTTTCCCTCACATTGGGGTGCGTGCGTGTGTGTGTGTGTGTGTGTGTGTGTGTGTGTGTGTGCGTGTGGTATTAGAACCTTCTCTCTAAGCTATGTCCCCAGATCTACTTTAAATTTTTCTTTATTTTTGAGACAGCGTCTTAGAAAGTTGTTAAATTGCCCAGGCTGGAATCAAACTTGCAGTCCTCCTGCCTCAGCCTTCCAGAATACTGGGATTACAGAAGAATGTCATTGTGCCTGGCTACACTGCATTCTTAAACTCATTCCCGGGTACTAGTACTGCTCCTAACCACAATAACAACTCTAGCAGGCTGGCTTTCCTCATCACACGGGCTGCCTGTCCCGATCTATAATTACAATAGTCAGCCTCTTACGGTCCTCCTCTTCTCTACTTTCCCATGAGGGTCCCCATACCTGACCTATAGGAAGTGCCTAAGCATTCTTTACCCTGACAAATATTGTCAAGTTACCTTGCCTTGGCTTGTACATCCACAGGTACTCAGCCCTTCCCACAATCTTTGGTTTCTCGCATTGTGTCCAAGTTCAGGAATGAACATGGCCCCAATGCTGATCGCATTACACCCATCTTACAAGGCTGACTGAGAGGGAATATCACAAGCCTCACATCCTACTGGAGCTGGGGTTGCAACATGCATCAGCTCCCTCCACAAGGGCCTCTCTCTCAGTCTCTAGTTGACACTCCTGTATGTCCCTGGAGGATGAGAGTTTTAAGAACCACATAGTAGGTTTTGGTTATCTCATTTTTTATCTTTATTCTACAAGAAGAGCTGTCTTATTGACACTTGATAACTATTTCCTTAGCGTGTCTACCAAAATATTCATTGTGATGTCCTTTGACTCATGGTGGCAAATAAAATAATTACCTTTTCCACAACTAAATGCATCTTTCATGTGCTACAAAATTTAGCATATTATAAGCAAAATAAGTCAGACTCAGAAAGTATTCTCTAATAGGTCTAATTAGAAAGAAGATTACACGAAAATAGAAAGGAAACTATCATTAGACAAGAGAAAGGGGGTCAGAGGAGGGAGTAAGAGGGTATAAGGAAAGAGAAGAGGGGCAACAAAAAGTTATTAATTATCTCATTAAGAGATCATGATGTTGACATGGATTTATTGAGGTGAAGAGGTATCTACCACACTCCATTAAGTGAAACAGCAGGTTGCAAAGAAGTATAGGCAGCATTGCCAGGATTATTTTTATTTTCAAAAATGCATTAGCATATACATATATCAAGAATTTACCTAGAGTGGTGTTCACTTAACTGTTTAACCCACCTCCGGGAGTGGAATACAGGTCACACTTTTCTTTTCATTTAAGAATGTCTTCTGACTTGTGCTGCTATAAGATGTTTCTGAGAGGAGAAATTTAAAAATTACTGTAAGTATGTGAGTGAATGGAAATGTTAATTAGCTTGATTGTAATTATCATTTCACAACATCTATCTCAAAATACCATGTCTTGTACCTCAAATATATATGATTTTGTCGATTACACTCAACAAATTAAATGTAGTATGTTATATCATCTCCTCTCATGAAGAATTAATTACTACACGGACTTTGCTCCTGCCACGAACAAAAGGAATTTTAAAAAAATGTAAAATGTTTTCTGCCATTAAACATAAACAAAGACAAACTGAATTATGAGGAAGGGAAAGATCTTGTCAAGGTGAGTTTATGAACTTATGTAGATACACCACATTATAATAACGTGCTTCCTACCTAAGTGCGAATACGGTGTGTCAATTAAACATAAATGTTAAATATCCTATTTTTAAATCTGCTTAAAATATAAATGAATTTTTCAGGAAAAAGTAATACCCACAATCAAATGTATAGAACTAACAAAAAGGATGAATGGAATAAATCAAAATGCAGTTATACAATTGTCACACTTTGCCTGAGTGTAAGAATATTATATGAAGGCTGAATATTATATGAAGGTTGACTGCGGTAAATTAAAGATGTACATTGTAAATTCTTCAGCAACCACTTAAAGATGGACAAAGAGACACAGCCAGTAGGCCAATTATGGAGAGAAAATGGCATAATAAAAACTGTTTCAGGAAAGACCTTTTTTTTTCAAGGCCAATCAAGTGGCCTTGGAGGGTTGAAATGTGCAGTTGCTCCTCGGTATCTGCTGGTTCCACATTGGTACAGTCAACCAGTGAAAATATTCAGGAAAAGAAACTCAGTATCTACTGAGCGTACATTTTCATCATTATTCCCTAAATCATGTAGTGCAGCAATTACTTACATTCCCATTTATCTTGTGTTCTAGGCGTTAGAAGTAATCAAGTGACTTAAAATATGGGAAGGTGTGCATAAATTACATGTGGGAGCTGCGCCATTTCCTATGAGCAACTTGAGAGGCCTTAGAGCTTGTTCTGGGGGGAGAGGCTCTGAACCCCTCCCCTTTGGATTCTGGGGGATAGTAAATTGGGTCACCCTTAACCCCACACTATGGACTGCATCAGTGTTAAACTTGTGTATCCTACACTCAATTTAGCCATACTTTAGGAGCACCATTGGTGTTAACATAAATACTGATGTAATTCCTGAAAGAGCAGTGCATAAACGCATTCCCATAATAGCATACAGATGGCTTAGGCAACCTAGAGGAGGTGGGGACAAGTTGAGTTTTGGAGCCTGTAAGGTGCACAGCTTAAAGAGAAGGTCAGATAGTCAGCAGAGGGGAGCCAGGCTGGCAGGTCCAATACCGTGCTGCTTTGTAGGACAAACGGGCCCACCTCAGTTTTATTTGCCCCTGGCCACTGTCACCAAGCACAGTACTCAACGCTCGTAGGGCACTTGGTTTTTGTGGAAGGAAGAATGAGGCAGAAAGGTAGAAGGGAGAGAGACATAGGGAAGTGAAGCGAGAATGGAAGGGGTCCTAACGGCAGCGCCTCAGCGCCTCTCCGAAATTTATGCACTTCCGCTATTTCTTACATACAGCAATAGTGATGACAGAATCCAGCAACTAGAACTCGGAGAAATAAATGTCTTAAATGAATACAGTGCTTAGGGAAAGAGACCAAAGTACTAATCTTAAATAATCTTGATGCATTCCTCTCAGAGGCTTTAAAAGATTTTCCTTGGCTAACAAGTCAGACTCATGCCACGGAGCTGCCATGTGATCTGACTGCGCCCCATAAGCTATGGCCTGACAATTGTCCTAAAGATTGCTGCATAATATAACCAGGAGAGCAAAAGACATGAATTCAGAGTATGGTTTTTACAATGTGGGTCTTAACGCATATCAGAGGCCATTCCTCGGGCAGAATATTCAATTTAGAAATCTACTGTCACCCAAATTCATTGGCTAATAAATCATCAGAGAGATGCATTTATATTGAGGGCAAAATACTTTGCCCTATGGGTCTTGCAAAGATCCTTGAAGATAAAATGGCTTACCTGTAGCACCTTTGTTTAAATGGCAACAAAAGCATGGCCTTACAAGGTAAGTAGGACAATTGACACACACACCAGTTTCTCACAGAGAGAAGGCTTCCACTGTGATCCAGCAGACAATAGATATGGCCTCATCACTGTCGCACTGCACACACAAACCACAAGCTTAAAAACATGCGACTGTACAATAACTCAGTACCCAGAGTTCCCCTAAAAGTTTAATATTAAGCTCATGTTAGGAAAACATTATGCAGCCAATCATAAGCAGCCCAGTTCTGATGTAGCGGCCTTACCCCACCATCCTCACCATATGGCGAAGGTGTACATCAATATATATACAGTGCTCATCCTGATTCTATGAAAATAAATTATGTTGATTGGATGTTCACATAAATTTAAGGGGAGAAAATCTTTATATGATTTCTCAGCTCTGTTCTCTCTCTCACCCCCATGCCCCCGTCTCCTCTACCCCCAACCTTTTTCCAGGGTAGACTATTTTTCCATTTTTCTGTATTCTTCCCTACTCAGTTGACCTTTTAACCTCTGTTTTCATGAATTACCATTTAAGATATCTACATTTTTCTCAGCAACATGCCTGACCCACTGGAATAAATGAAGACCCTTATGCCTTGTAGTAAGATGGGGAAAAGAGGGAAGTTACACTCAGTGGGACACGTTTATTTATCTTTAACAGAAGGGAAAGGGTTTCCTGTAGCAAAAATTTTTGGCATGGGAGCCCTGAATGTAAATTTATAACAGTGGCCTAAGCTCACCTCAGGAACATTGTTAGCTAACAACCACCTGAGAGTGAAAAACAAAATCCCAGCCCAGCTCCCTCTGACTGATATAAGCTCCTTTTGCTGTCATTTAATGCCACAGATCTGATTTCATTTGATGAGACTTCTAAGACCTTTCAGAAACCTAAGCATTTAATACCTGCCCTGGTCATTCTTGTTCTACACATATTCAAAGGTTACCTGGTTTATAAATATAAAGTTGAATCAGATGTAAGGACCATAAAAGTACTTTGTTCTTCTACTTTGTAGTTTGCAAATAAAAGTTATCTTCCAAAGAAAGCACTGAGGAGCAAGGAGTGGAAAATACAAAAAAAACGGGTTGGGACTGAACCTAGGAATCAGCCTCCAATGATCAGAGTTGCTGCCAATGGAAAGAGAAGAGCCTGATGGGACATGGGGCAGCAAGCACTGGCAAAGACTTGGTGGGAGCCCACAGAGGTCTTCATATAACCTTTCAAGTCTACACTGTACATTAAATGGATCCAAACTCAGGCAAGGCTCTGCATTCTGCTTACAACAGGAAGCACTTCAACAGCAGAGTATCTGGAGGCCCAGAGAGGTGCTGAAGGACACAGGGTCTAAGCTACAAAGACAATTTGATCATGCTTGTTGAAAAATGAACATACCAAAGGGAAATAACAAGCCATACATGGAAGCATGACCTGAGGTCACTCTTCTCTTTCTTTGTCTTCTCTGAAATCCTACTTGGACCAGGTCTGGTGATGCTGGTATGTACTGTGATCATTGTGACTTCATGTTTTGATAAAATTTTCATGATGGAATGCTCCTCTACTGAAAGTAACAGCATATAATAGGGTTTGCTGTTTTGTTGTCAGGGAAAAAAAACTGCAGTGTGATTTCTGCTACTAGGGAAATTGCTCCAATTCAAACTGAATTTTAAGTCTTTAAACAGTTTCCACCAAGCAAACACCTGGAGGCCAGCAGCTGCCGAGCCCTGCCTTGGACACAGCCTGCAAGAGGACAGGACCCTTGTGTACACATGTGACTGAGAGAGAGGGGCTACATCTGGTCTCTCTCCCCGTGGACAATGTCCTCTTGTCCACCAATAGCTGATGCTCTGGCCAGCTACTGGCAGCTATCTGGGACACCTTTCCTCAGCAGCAGTCATCGCCACTGCACGATAGTCATTCCCCAACAACTCTTTCTGCATCTGCTCCCAGGCACCTCATCCAAACCACCATCATCTCTCACCTGGAAAGGATTCCTGCAAAACCTTCTGATGTGTTGTAACCAGGGCTACTGTCCACGGAGGGGTGGATCTTCCAGGCGAGGCTGATGGGCCCAGATGCCACGCTGATGATGTCTGTTTCCCCACCTACATTGGAAGTTCCTTGTGGTCCGGGGATTTGCATGTTTTGTCACTTTCTATGGCATGAGCATGTAGAACAGTGGCAGTGTTCTACGCACAGCCAGTAAGTAATTGTGCTGCTCTTGGGAATTCTCTATTTATACTTGCATTTGCCAAGGAAGAATTAAAATAGGATACTCTGTTATTTTGGGGTTTGTTGTTGTTACTCGATTGTTTTGTGGCAGTAGAAATTGAACATAGGACATTAGCACTGAGCTATATCCCCTTGGCTACTTTTTGTTTTAAGACATGATCCCCTTAAATTGCTGGGTTACCCAGACTGGGCTTAAACATGTAGTCCTCCTTGCCCCACCTCCCTCAGTGCTGGGATCTCAGCTGTGTGCCACAATGCCTGGCTCAAGTCTGTGTTTTGCAACCACAACTGAGAACATGACCTTTGAAGCCTGGGCACCTTGTACACACACTACATTTAACTGGCACCTTTTCCTGACCATTAAACACAGGGCCTTATTTTCACTAATTTTATATAGATGTGAATTTTATCTTATGTTGAATAGGATAACTTTCCTTAATGAGCATAACCAAGCAGAGACGTTCCAACACCTCTGCCTTTCCCCTTGATAAACTATTCGTTGAATTTCTTCATTGGGATGTGTTTCTTTGCTAACAAGTAAATTAATGCAAATGAATGAAAGAATGAAGAATGACCCTCTGCAGGTGGCCAGAGGTAATGGGAAGCTGAGACAATTATTAAGTGCTTTATACAAGCACAACCAAGACTCAGTCCTGCCCAAAATGGCTCTCCCCAAGGACAGTTCCCAAGAAAGCACTGCTTTTGGAAGAGTCTCCATGGTCTTCTGATAAATAATGGTAGGTGGGGCCTAAAAATAAAGAAACATTCATCAACTGCCACATATAGACCTACAAGGTCGAGCATGGCCAGCAGGGAAAGCTGCCACCACTGAATGAGTGAGCAGGCAAGGGGGAGACAGAGAGAGAGAGAGAGAGAGAGAGAGAGAGAGAGAGAGCGAGAGAGAGAGAGTTGAATGCACAGCTTAGGGTTCCACCTCTTTGTGAAAGCCTTTGTCCATTAAGTCTCAGTTTCTTCTCCTTAAAATAATATCTGCCTTGCTCAGTGTTGGGACAATTAGAGAAGACACATGAGGGGGAATCAAACTATATGCTGAATGTATTACAGTAAGAGACACATTGGCAGCCCCCCCCCCAATACTCCGTCTCAAACACACTTGTCCCATTGTTCTTGTTGCTTTCTGAAACTCTTCTGGAAGTGCTCTTTTGAGTGTCTTTCTGAGGTGTGGTCTGAGGTGCACTGAAGGTGGCTTCAAAGTGCCAGAAAGCTCCTGAACCATTGAATGCCCTCATTCGCCATATTCTCCACTTGGGCACTCAGGTGGCTTTTGGTTGTTCCCCAAAATCACTGTGAACCTAAAAAGTAAACTCTGTCAGTGGATTTGAGATATCAAAGTAGCCACAGCAGTGCAATTAAAGATGCTCATGAAGGATTTCTGATATGGCTTCAGAACATAGCAAGAACAATAGGATAATTATATATGAAGATCATGGAAATGTTTGGGGGAGGGTGGTTAATGTTAAGGTATATTTTACTGTAACAATTTTTTTCAATTTTTTTATTTTATTGACGTACAAATATCAATCAGACAGTTTCAACTGTAACAATTTTTAAAATTAAACATTCACAGTATCTGTTGATCACACCTCTTAGGTACACAGCCACCGGGTGCCACTTCAGAACGAGAGTTTAATGCAAGTCCATTACTGTTCACAAACAGGAGTCACTGTGTCCGAACATTAGACCAAGAGCTTCATTATCCTATGGAGGAGCCTCTGTGGATATGTGTTTCTTGTGTGCTGATGTTCCTTAGCGCAGTGGCTGAGCACAGACTTCTATCACCCTGTAGACCTGGAGCAAGAAGTTTGAGAAGAGCTGGGCTCTATGTGCTCTGTGCAAGGCTACAGTGAGGGTCTCAGCCACGGTTGGGTCTTGCAGTGCCTCCAAGGCCACTTCTCAGCTCACATAAATGCTTCTGCTTCATTTCTTTGAGGCCAAAGAATTTCTGGTGTCCCACCTTCAGGGCCTGGAGGAAAGACTTCTGACTTCACACATCTCTGACCTCTACATTTCCTGTGGAAGTGCCTAGTGGATTACACCAGGCTCACCCAGAATACTCTCTCTGGTAACACAAAGTTGATTGAAAAGCAAACTTAATGATAACCAGCTGAATCCCTTTGCTAAAGAAGAAACTTCACCATGGCAGGGCTGCACACCATCATTTTGCCACCTTTTCCATTAGAAGCAAGTGATAGGTCCCACCCATGCTCAAGGGCATGGACCACGGGGAAACATTGGGAATTCTGCTCCTCACTCACCAGGGCACCATTGGTACCCATTGTTAGCAGACCTATAGAAGTGACAGAGAGAAGTTAGTGAGCTCTGCAGTTCACCTACTTTCTATTTATTTATTTTAGGGCAGGGTCTACAGGGTGTTCAGTGTCTCACTACTAGATTGGACTCATACTTATCCTCCTGTTTACAGGCCCCTAAGTGCTGGGATTACAGGTCCATGCCACCACAGCCAGTCTCAATCATGTGTCTCAGCTCGCCCTGGGGATAGGGCTGGCACAGCAGGCCTGGGGATAGAACCCCTGGCCCCGGAGCCTGCTTGCAGGCACTTTAATCCACTGAGCTATTTGGCCAGCTCTCTACCCATTTAGAACCCAAGAAAAACAGATCTGAAGGACCTGGCAATGGCCCCTGCTGAGCAAAAAGGCAACATTTCTTCCCCATGAGAAATCAAAACTGCCCAGACATTTCTTTGGAGTTCAGCCTCTCCCTGCCTTACTCAGAAAGTTGTGAGTTGTGTGTGTGCACTGCTGCCTGACTCATCAGATCAACTGGCCAGCAGCCAAGGATTCATGAGCATGACTCAAGGTGGACCATGAAGGAGGAATTTGCTACAGAAGGAATTTACACACAAGCACAGAGAGACAGACAGACATGGAGACGGAGATGGAGACAGGGACAGAAAGCCAAACAGCCCTGCTGTCTACCCTTATGCAAGGACTCTGCTGGTTTTCCTGGGGTGACTTTCTAGAGCTAGGGTTTGTGGAAGGAGGTGTGTGTTTCCCTGTGTGGGAGCCACCACATGTGGGAGCCCATGATCACTTCTTTCACAAATGGTGCCAGTAGGGAGAGCAGTCCCCAGGCGGATGAGGTCAGTACCTCCTCAGGCCCCACTCAAACACCTTCCAGGTGCATGACACAGGGTAGCCTCAGGATTCCAAGACAACAGCTGGAGTTGGTGCCGCATCTCACTCTGCTGGCCACAGCAGCATGCTAGGTCGAGTCTGACAGATGGCTGGAGAGCTTCCCTACCATGCCAGGGTCGGAGAGCACGCCCAAGCCTCTGGACCTCAGCAGAGCACCATGGGCACAGTCCACAGAGACCAGAGCACTAAGGCTTCTCCATGGAGCAGGACAGTTCAGTCCACTGGCTATGCTAGTGTCTGATC
This sequence comes from Ctenomys sociabilis, assembly GCA_004027165.1. Classification (NCBI taxonomy): domain Eukaryota; kingdom Metazoa; phylum Chordata; class Mammalia; order Rodentia; family Ctenomyidae; genus Ctenomys; species Ctenomys sociabilis. The sequence goes on along the minus strand of PVKA01000762.1, from coordinate 118,466 downwards.
ACTTCTTTACTTTCCTATTCATTATTTCTAGTTACTTTTATTTTTTTCTTCCTTCTCTTATTTCCTCTTCCTATGACACCTGCCTGTCTTCTTTCCCTATGATTGATTCCTTTCTCTGGTTCACCTCAAGATTATCACAGGTCCTTTCTCTGCAGCCTTGTTGCCTAATTTCTTCTTTTGCTCTGCTGCTCCTCTGTCTGTTCTCTCTCTCTCTCTCTCTCTCTCTCTCTCTCTCTCTCTCTCTCTCTCTCCTCTCCCTCTGATTTGCTCTTGTGAATTCTCTCCAGCCATTGTATTGTAGTATATAGCTCATCCACTGGATGAAGATCTTTTGAATTGTTTGACTTTCTTTCTCTCTCTCTTTCTTTCTGAGACAAAGCCTTGTTAAATTGCCCAGGCTGGGCTTGAACTTGTGATCCTCCTGCCTCAGCCTCCCAAAGTGCTGGGATTCCAGGCATGAACCATCAGCCCAGGTTGGAACTCTTTAGGTCAGTGATTGCATGAAACTCTCTGCCCTTGTTACTGTGATAACTCTTTGCATAGATCCTGTTGGGTAAATCACACCACAGAAACAAGTAATGCAGCCTCCAGTACGGTAACATCTGTGTGGAAAAGAAACCTGTTACCAGCGAGCCAGAAATCCAGTTCTGCTCAGCAGCACTGACAGGCTGCAGCCTCGTTACCTGGGGGTGTGGCTTGGGCAGCACGGGTTTTCTGTGCTGAGAAAATGGGATCCCTGTGGCTTGCACCCCCTTTTCTCCTCGAACGCCTCTTGCTGTCTTCCTAGATAGCATCTTGTACTGTAGAAGATTCTGGTTTCATGCTGGGCTTCACTGACTCCTTAAACACCCTCAAAAATGATTTTCTGCATCATAACAGGAACACTTACAAATATCTTCGTGATGACACAGAAAATCTGAACACTTCAGTCATTCTGTCAGTGATGGAGGAAAAAATACGCCTGACCCAGCTCCAGCTGAAGAGCAACTTGCTGAAACATCACCTAAAGCAGGAGGTTCCAATTCATTGGAACTCAACTTATTACATGCTTGAGCAGCCACTGGAACAAGAAAAAGCTGTGCAAGATTTTGTGGGTTTGGGTGTAAGAACAAGAAGAGAAAAGGGAGGTATTTTTTTAACCTTCACCAGCAAAGACTGACAAGCTACGCCGGTTCTCTTCCTCTTTCTCTCTCTCCTCCCTCTTCCCTTCCCCCACCTCTCCTCCTCTCTCTCCCCTTCCCCTTCTCCTACCCCTCCTTCTTCCCCTCCTTCACCTTGGGAAGCCATTGCTCACAAATCTAGACCAGAGTCCTGTTCCTAATCAAGTGTCTGCACTTCTTGGTCAAACAAATGCCTGCTGGATTTGAAGTCCAGAAAATGCTCCTGAGCTTTAGACCCACATGTGCCTTCCAGAAGCCCGGAAAAGAAAGAATGGAGGGAGATGCTTTGCTTCGCCATGCCTCTGAAGTTGAACAGGCCCACCCAGTTTTTGAAATGACCCACTCTAGTGCAGCTGATTGAAACTACTCTGTGCCAAACCCCAGTTCTTTCTCCTTAAGGTAGGGGGCACCTCAGGCAGACAGGGTCACTTCATTTAATTTCAAATAAGAAATTAGCTCCTGTTTGTTCAGAAGCTCTGATAAGGAAACCATAGTGCTGGGTGGTGCAGTGGCTGGTGAGCCCCAAGGCTAGAGGGTGATTCTCCTGCAGCCAGGGCCAGCCGGTTCTGCCCTTTGGTTTACTTACTTTACTTTGTTTATTTATTGGTGTGTTTGTAATACACAACAATCACATTGTCTTTAATTATCTTTGATTCCTTCCTCAGCAACCTCTGCCTTTTCTCTGATCACCTTCCCCATCTCTAAGAGTCTGTCTCTGTTTCCCACTGTGCCTCCTTTATTTTACTCTTTACTTATGTCTTGGGCTTCTCTAGTTCACCTTCCACATCTGACTTATTTCACTTAACATTCTGGATTCAAGATCATCGCTTTTCCTACGAAACCATTTCCTCAAATTCACCCTCTGTACAGTCAAATAATGCTCCATGGTCCATGGCTGCTACATTTTTCTTTGCCCATTGGGCTGATGACAGCCACCTGGGTTCTTTCCACAGTTTATCTATCATAAATGATCCTGCTAGGAATGGAAGTTTTCGTAGACTGCTACGGTAGGTCCTCTTTAGGAAGGTACACAGGCAAGGCACAGCTGAGTCAAGTGGAAGTTCTAGTTTTAGAGTTCTGGGGAACCTCTGGACTAATTTAAAGAAAAATTTCAAACTTGTTCTTGGCCTTCTACAGAGAAGCCAAGACATTTTTTCTAAATTCCTAGCGGTGGTTATACACTTAATAAGAATGACTATATTTTTAGTGGTCACATACAGCCTCTAAAGCACTATCTCCTCTCTTTGAAGCAGGATAAACAAAAGCAAACTAGATGAACAAGCTGGCTTCTCCCCACCACGCGAACATCAGTGGCAGACCATCCCAGCGTTTCCACCCCAGCCATCGCTGCTGATGTGCTCTTAAACCGTAGATCTCAGTTTTGTATTCACAGGTGAACTTATTTCACTAAAATAGTTATTTGCAACAGATAGCGTGAACATGTGCCAGGCAATCTAAGAAATCCAAATCCTAAATCAACAACAAAAAATGTGTAATGTATTTAGCACAGGGTCTCACTACACAGATCGGACTCATAGTGATCCTCCTGTTTTCAGCCTCCTACGTGCTGGTATTGCAGGTGCAGGTGCGTGCCACCATGCCCAGTCTCAGTCACCGTCTCAGTGCACCCTGGGGGTGGGACTGGCAAGGCATGTGGAGCCAATAATCGAATCTCGACCCCGGTGTTCTACCTAAGGAGGTACTTTAGTCTGCTAAGCTATCTGGGCAGCCCACAAAATTTGTTTTTAAACTAAAGTCCAGCAATGACAGTGTACATTAGTTCCATCCAGAATGGTCCTTCAAAATAGTTGAAAAACAACAGGACTGGAATGTAGCTCAATGGTAGATATGTACAAGTTACTGAGTTGAATCTCAGCACCAAATTTTTTAAAAATTAAGGACAATTACATATTACATTTGAGCTACCTTGTTATATATAATTTATCAAGCTGAAGCTTGTACATCAGATCAATAGAAAATAGGGTGTGAGCCATATTTTACCTATCTGTATATAAACAATTTTATATTGCCTAGCAGCATATCAAAAAAAATTTAAAAGACACAACTGAAATGTATTTCAATAATATATGTATTCAATAATATATATTATTGAATATGTCCAAAGTAATATCATTGTAATGTGGCATCAATATAAAACATTTAATGAGAGTTTTTTTTGTATTCTGCATGCTTGTACAAAGTCCTGGGAAGCAGATGCATATTTTATACTTCTGACACGTCTCCATTGGCCAGCTCCCATTCAGGTGCTCAGCACACACCAAAAGCACAGTCCTTCTCCGTGATGATGAGCTGCAGCTGTGATGGTCAGAGTGTCAGCCAGGTCAAGAATGACTCAGGAGAAACCGCTCTCGGTCCGTGGAGACCTACTCTCCCTCACGTCCTGGCTCTTTGCTTCCTGGCCCTGCGGCCTCACACAAGTCACTGAGCATCTGTGACCCTCAGACTCCTCACCCTTGAAGCAGGTGCATTAATCCTGTACCTCATGAAAGTATGTTCTAACAGGAAGTGTGGTGACTATCTTCATTGCTCAGTACAATAGCGGGTGTGCAGGAGGGCTCAGGAGCAGGCATTTGACACTCTCAGTCTCAGTCATAGTTTGTACCTGTGCAACAATAACACTACAAAAATAGCTTTGAATTTTGTAACCTGGAGAAAACACCCTTTTATTTGCAATTCTGTGTAAAAAATATTCCTAGCAAATTAGCATTTCTCAATTGTTATGGTTTGTGTCCAGTTTTCCCTGCAAAGCCTCATGTAGTCATGGGGTGAGGACTTCTAGAGTTTGTGATTAACTTATGGGTGTGAGTACTTCCCCCAGCTTGGGACAGAGAGCCTGAATGTAATATAAGAAACAGAGAGACAGACTTTCTGAGCTATTGCTCTTTGTTGCATTGTTGTTCCACCACCATGAACTGATGCTCTCTTCTCAGAGAAGAGTAACAAGAAGAATTTGGTCCTGGGAGTGGGGCAGTTGCTGTGACTAAACTTCTGTGACTAAACTTGACCATGTGGATTACAAACTTTTGGGAATGGCTTATGGGAAGAGATAGGAAAGGTTCAGAGATGTCGCCTACAAGTGAAGCACTGGAACAGCTTTGGCTGTTCTGTTGGGAGATTCTGGTCAGAGCTCAGAAGGCTAATAGAAAGCTGACTTTTGTAAAGACCAGGCTGGGGAGGTTTCTGCTGAGAAGAAGGACCGCATTGGCTGTTGGACTCCAGATGGTTTGTGTTATGGTTTGGCCAAAAGACTATCTGAATTTTGCTCATGTCCAGAGACTTTGCCTAAGACTGAGTTTAAGCATGGCAGACTGATTATTCTTTCAAAAGATATTTCAAAGCATCCAAATATTGGGGCAGTCATGTGGCTGTTATTGGGGACTTTTAGTCAGATTTATGCTGAGAACAAAGAGCAAGGAGCCCAGCAGAATGCTCCAAAATGTGAGTTTGACCAGAAAGGAAGCTTCAAGAAAGCTGTGGACTACAAAGATGGGGCTGAGAGGATCTCCATTATGCCAAAAGAACAAAGTAGAAAGGATGGCCTGAGAGCATCACAGGAGGTGGCAGGTCTCCACCCTTTGTAGCCTCAGAACTTCAAAGGTCGGGGACTTTGCCTTGAGAAGAAAGCTGCAGAGCCCCATGTTCCAGAATGGTTGCAGTGGCCACACCACTTTGCAGAATGGTGCCAGCATGGAGAATTTGTTCCTGGGAATCAGGGTCAGAGTGCTCAGCCACCCAGGCACTCAACCCCTACAGCCAAGAGAAAGGAAAACCTGCCTACTGTTCCAGCTTGCAGCAGACCTTGGCATCATCCACATGTGTAAAGGCACATGCAGAATGCAGGAATTCTGAGGTTAAGAAGGCTTCCACCTCGATTTCAGAAGAAGGCCTGGGAGGCCAGGCAGTGTGCCCCCAAGAGGGCTGTGTGCAAAGCTGTGGGAGAGAAGCCTATTCAGTGGAAACCCCAGAATTTGGAAAAGCCAGGAACATGGATCATCTAAGGGAAACAGCAAGGAAGGAGCAAAGCAGGCCTGAGAAAGAAACCATGGGAGCTACAACCACCAGAAGCGCCATACGGACAAAGCCATGTAGAGCCTTTGGAACTCACAACTCAGTGCAGACTGCTTCAAATGTTCTAGTTGGAACTATGGGATTTATTGTTTGCCCTGCTGGATTTTGGACTTATGTTGGTCCCAGTGTTTTGTATTCCCCTGTTGTTTTCAGCTTTTGTATTGTTTATCTTGTGCCTTTGAATGTTGGATGTGTTTAACTTTTCATTTGTACAGGGGCTCAAAGTTAAAGAGTTCACCTTGGATCTTAGAGGAGACTTGGGGCTTGGACTTTTCAACAATGCTGAAACTTTTGAGGCTTCTAGCAATGCTTAGAGGTAGACTAAAATGTCTTTTGCATAAAAGGATGTGCATGAGACTTTGGGGGCCTGGGAGTGGAATGTTATGGTTTGTGTCTAGCTGTCCCTCCAAAACCTCATGTAGTCATGGGGTGGGGACTTCTAGAGTTTGTGATCAACTCATGATCCACTGGGATTATATGTGATCCAAGGCTGGGATTATAGGTATAAGTACTTCCCCCAGCCTGGGACAGAGAGCCTGAATGTAATATAAAGGGCCAGGGAGAGAGCTCAGTGGCATAAGTACCTGCCTGAATGTAATATAAGAGACAGAGAGACAGACTTTCTGAGCTATTGCTCTTTGTTGCATTGTTGTTGTTCCACCACCATGAACTGATGCTTTCTGCCATGTGTCCCTCTGCCTTGGAGCCAGCTGAATATGGACTGAAACCTCCAGTAACTATGAGCTAAATAAACCTTTCCTTCCTTCACTTTGGGTGTTGGGTATTTGTCCCAGCAATGAGAGAAGTGTAACTAAGACATCAATCCTACAGGTTTGCACTTGATTTTGTTGTCAAAATATTTAAACTAGAACGGTAACTTTGATGAAGCTAGGACTCCAAGATTTTTAAATATTTAAGCAACTGAGACAATAAATGTCACTATTTTAAAATGTCAAGCTCTGGACTTGACCCTGCCCAGTACTCACCACACCTGGCTGTGCCTCCCATGTAGCTCTAAGACTTACCTTTGATGATGACATCTTAGGGCCAGAGGGAACCCTCAGCCCTGTAGGTGAGTGATGGATTTTCCCTGAGGAAAGTAGATCTTATCCATGTATTGTTTTCTAAAGGGAGATCCTGGAACAATAGATAAAGCAAGGATAATGGCCTATAGGGAAATGGCCTTTAGAGAGGACAATGTCCTTTTAGGCCTTAGGGACTTAGGGAATTTGGAGTCCTTCACTCCAAAGAAGAGAGAGATGACCAGAATCACTCCTAGTGAGTCATGGCCAAGGCTGGCAGTACAGAGGTCTGCGGTGAGCCTGCTCATGGAGCAGCCCACAGCTGTGCCTCCTGGGAAGGCTCTTACCTATGATTGGCTTTATGTTCTCTGCCAGACAATTGCCTTCTAATATTGTCAGCCTCCAGCAGGATGCAGTTAAATATTGCACTATGACCTCTGGAGTCAAAACAGGAAGTTAAAGGGAAGGACTGAACCCATTCCCAATACAGGGTTGAGGTGCAGTATCAGAAACAGGGAACCTGGTGCAGCATGGGGCATGAACAATGAATGACCTGGGCTGGAAGAGCAAGAAGTAGGCTTTGGTGCATGGGTGGTGAGGGGCTACCCTACAATGCAAGCTAGCAAAGTGCTAGCATCCGCAGGGAACCCTAAATGCCAGGGGATTCGCTCATTAAAAGACACCAACTCCATGTGCATGAATGCCCAACTGTGGTGAGGTAAACATTGAAAACAACAGGAGCCACAGTTGTACCTGCATCTGTGGCAGGCCTGAGCATCCAAGCCACACAATGGAGAGCCCTTAACTTTTAGGTCATTTGCTCACAGCTGTCATGCTTGGACAGACCATCCAGCTCCTCAGATCTTCAGTTCGTTCACCTCAGAATGAAGAGGTTGAGCAAGATGGTTATGAGATTTCTTCCAGGGGTATAACCCTTGGCATGATGACTCAAATACCAGCCACCCAATCCATGGGCAGGTGGGTGCTAGATGCACACAGCCTCCTCGTGTATGTTTAGAAAGCCATTCTATGCCTTGACCCTGGACATGAATGTCCCATTAGTATGATCAATTTGAACAGATCCAATGAAGATTCATAAAATGAATGCAAACTGTTAAAAACATGGGCTTGGGATGTGTCATTCATTTTATTGAAACATTACAATCTCAGGTTGTACTGTACCTAATTTCAGAAAGAAAAACTCTGCATTGGTATGAAGAAGCGCCTAATAAATATGAGTTGAGTAAATGGCTGGAAAAAAATGTTCATAGACAAGGTTGATTGATGCTTTGTAATTACTTCATATCCTTTATGTTTTATAACTTTCTTAGCTTCTCAGGGTTTCTACAATGCTCATGAATGAGAGTTTACTCTTATTTTAGTGAAAGAAAGATAGCTTCTATTTAAGAGAGACAGAAAGAGCCTAGAACATGGGTTGTCCCACTTATTCTTATTTTAAAATTAAGTCTGATTATGACATTACAAGTGAAACCAAGATAAAGAAGAGGTGAACAGACAACTAAAAATGTCAGCACACCTACGCAGACAGTTCCCCAATAACATGGGGTTTCTAAAACAGGTTTATCAAAAGAAATGGTAATAAAATCCTCTGATCAGGATAAAAAGTCCATGACAATGAGGGAGGCCACTGCCTCAGTGGGATGAAGCTGCAGAATAATCTGAAAACAAACTACAAACGTTTTCTTACCTGATTTTAAAACAAGAAGTGAAGGAGTGGCTGGAGAGATAGCTCAGTAGCACAGCACCTGTCTGGCAAGCCCTGAGTTCAATTCCTGGTACAAAAAGAAAGAAAGAAGTGAAGGAGTGCTGGCTGCCCAAGGAAGGATTTTTGTTTGTTTGTTTCTCATCATTTGACATCTTTATTATTTTTTATTATATTTTTTGTCTTTTGAGACAGGGGTCTCACTATGTAGCTCAGGCTGACCTTGAGCTGACTTTGTAGCCCAGGTTGGTCTTGAACTCACAATGATTCTCCCACCTCAACCACTGAGAGCTGGGATTACAGTATGCACCACCACGCCCGGCTAGTCAGTGCATTCATGTAGGAGTTAAAAAGAAGCAAATATTTTGGCCAAAGTCTAAAGAATATCGATAAGCTCCACATAAGTATGCTTCTCGCTAGACTTACACATTTTGCACCAATGAAGCAGAACGTCTACCTCTTATTCTGTGTGTCAAGTGTACAAACCCTCACCCCTGAGAAGCATCATGCCTAAAATCCTCTGGAATGACCACTGTGTATTCAAACACCAAGGCACTGGCTACAAGGGTCAAATAGTGAATGCAGCTACCATTCTCCAGAGTTCCCACATAATAGGAACTCACGAGCTGGCATATTTTTAAATTCACAAGGCTACTTCTGGCTATTTTGCTGCCGAGAGCTGAAGTGGAGAGGAGGCAATCAGGTTCCCACTGGAGGAGGCCAGTAGGGTCCTCTCTAAATGCCTCCACCATTCCGCAAGGGTGAAGGAGTCGCCGTGGGACTCCTTCACGAGAAGGCGGCATTCAGTAGTGAGAGCTTCCATGTCAAATCGTACTGACCAAGGGGTCTGAGGTGCTGCCTCTCACACGGCTCCTCTGGCACAGGGAATATCATTCAAGACTTCATCTGAGCATCCTGCGTGGTGGAGGAGGAATTGAGTTCCATTCTTTCCACCATACCCTAACTCTCATTTTTTGGTCGTCCTGTCATCCTCTATTCAGCCCGCAAGATGCAAACCCATGGCTTCACTGGGGAAACAATCCATCTCCAGGTTCGTCTTATTTATATCCTGGTTCACTTCAATTAAATCCTGTAGTCCAAGACACCCAGCACTTTCAAAGGCAGTGTCCTTGCTCTTAAGGATATTCGAAAACAGAGTTTTTTTGTTGTCACCATGTCCACTTTGGGAGCTCCGAGAGACAGGGCTCTCTGCTGATAGCATCTGCCTCTCGAGGCCCGTGGCAGCCCCGCTCTTGTGTACCGTAGCTGTGGGGAGAGATATGGGCGTTCCTGTCTTTGCAGCAGACACCACAGGAAAGTGTAGAGTGGGACTTGGCCAGGCTTTTGACTCAAAGAAGCCAGCATAGAACATGACTCTGTCGATGTCCCCAGCCTGCTTTGTCTGCTGGCACATCACATTCTGCAGGCAGGTGGCTTCTGGCGGATGCGCGAGCAGAGTTGTCCACCGTGGATCTCAGCTTGCTGCCTGGGCCAGGAACAGGTTTCTTCCTAAGACTTTTTTGCTTGTGTTGTTTTGCCATTCAGATTCTTCAGGTTTCACCAAATTGATGAATTTTTAATTTACCTCTTCTCTCTGAAAGCTAACCATATCCCAAAACCCTTCCAGGGCAGGGCAGGTGGTCTCCTTCTCCTTCTGTTTGTTTTCGCAGTCGTCCACCAGTCCTTCAAATTGTCTGAACCTTTCCTTCACGAGGAGGCGAGTTTGGCCAACTGCTGTGCAGATGAGCTCTTTAGCACCATCAGAAATGTCCAGCTCGAGCTTCCAGTCCCAGGCTAGGCAATGCGAAGTCAATTCCTCCATTTCTGACTGAAGGATATTTCTGAAATACAGCACATTGTGCTGTGACTCAAAGATCTGACCTTTGCAGGCTCTGTTTGTGGATAAGCCATCCGAATCTTTAGTAGCAACCTCGTTTTGATTTAGGCCATGTTCTTCTTTGAGAACTGTTACTGAATCCAGGGAACAGAGCAATTTACTTGAGTCTTGCTGTACGTGTTGGTAAGTTTTACATTTTGGGCCCGAGATTTCTTTTTCTGTCTCTTGCATCTTATCACCCTCTGGCTGGAGCAGGCTCCAGGCAAGGCCGGGTGTCAGGAAAGCCTCAGTGCTCCCAGGCATCATGGGTATCACCTGATAGGTCTTCACCCCCTCCAGAGGTTGGAACACAAAGTCGGTAGGAGCAAAGGACCTCTTGCCTCTTGTTTTTGGGGTTTATCTTAGCTAAGTTTTCCAGTTCATGTAAGACACCATCTGGCTGGGTTCCATGTGTTGTGTTGGTTTGCAAGTTATTTCCTTCACTATGGACTTTAGGAGAGATGACCTTGTCAGGTTTGCTTCCATCTTTGTGGCAGGCCTTCCTTTGTTTGGAGGCTTTCTTTCTGGTTCATTATCCTGAGTAGCCCTGGTTTGGAGCCTTTCTGACCATGGCCACAGGGGCAGGTCTAGAGACCTGCTTTGTGGCCTGAGTAGCTAATCGCATCATGCTGATGGGCATGGGTGCCATGTGGGGGACACAGCTTTATTTTCTTTATCCAGCACTCTCCTATTAGCAGCCTGCCTTCCTCCAGGTCCTGTGGCCTGGACATCCCTAGAGGCAGGAATCTTCTTTGGTTCCACTTGGTCCCTGGCCTTCAATCTTGTCATTTGTACAGAAGGTGAAATAACAGGTTTTGGTTCTGGCTTCCTGACACCATGCCCCAGTGATGACAGGAAGAAAAGGACATGTGACATGAAGTGGCCCACTTTGAGCACTCCTTGCTTGGCTTTCTCCCGCTGCTCCTTCAGCTTTTGGAGCTGCTTCTCTCCTTTGTATTTCTGGAGCATCTGCATTGATCACTCAGTATAGTTTTCAGAGACTCTAAGCGGGAAAGAGGAACTGGCTTGGAATTGACTTTTTTCGAACAAGTTCTTGAGAAGTCTCATCTAATTCAACAACAGCTTTACTCTGCAAGGTTGGAATGTTGACATCTTTCAAACCGAAGTGTCTGTTTCATTCGTACTTCTTGTGTCTATTTTCTTTCTGAGACAGTGATTTCCTATGAGCAATTTTGGTTCTGATCATCTCAGTACTTAAATCTTCTCTGTGATGGCTGATGAGAAAAAGAAGACATCCTGAGGCAATTTCTAGGGTAAAATCTCAACCAGAGTAGAAATATGAAAGTCCTTCATGTCTGAATGGCCAGAGTTGTCTCAGACATGGGGATGCTGCCTAACCTAGCCCCTGGATATGGTTAACATTTGGTGGACAGGCAGAGTTGCTAAGTGTAGGGTTGAGTTTTCTTCTCCATGAAAGAATATAATATTCAATCTGGAAAAATAATGTCATAAAAAGGGGCATAAAAAATTTAGGTAATTAAAAGTCATAGCAGTTCAAGATTCCAGTTCCTGAGAATTCCATCCTGTGTTCTCAAAGAATGCATAGCTGTCACCTCTCAAGTGTCTTTGAAGAATTGCTAAAATATAGGACAAGCTCTTAAAAATTGAACGTGAGAAAATGCTGTTCTTGTCTTCCACTGGATCCTCTAGCTCCGTCTTAGTTATTTTTCTCTCATTGTTGAGACAAAATACCCAGGCTCACTGAATTGAGGAAAGCAAGGCTCGTTTAGCTCACAGACTGTGGAGGTTTCAGTCTACAATCTGCTGGCTCCAAGGCAGGTTGGTGTGGTGGTGGAAAGACAAAAGCTCCAGGGTACAGAAGAAAGCAAAAGCACTGAGAGCAAAAGAGGACGGAGAACAAGCTTCTTTTCCTCCATTGTATTGTTTTCAGGCTACTCAACCTAGGGCAAGTGCAGCGCACACACCATCTCCCTACCTTCCTCTTGCACATACTCGGGGTGTGTGCAAAGTGGGGACCCTGGCCCCACTGCTGAGTCACTTAGTGAAACTTCTAAGCTTCTCAGGTTGATACAGTGTATCAACCACTATAAGCCACCAAACAGATCTTGAAGACATGTAGCCTAGGTTTATGAACCTCTGGTTTGTAAACTTTGAGGAGAGAATATGGTGGGTTCACTAAGAAATGAAAAGAAATTGCCAAGAATGAGTTGAGCCCGTCTGACTTTAATCTTGGTAATAGTTTTTCACAAAAAATAAATCATGAGCAGGTTAAATGTACAACCCTGGATTTTAGCAAAGCATTTGAAAAACTCTAATCTACCTTTAATAGACAAAAAGGTAAAGCATGGATGGAAAAATAGAAGATAGGCTAAGTATGTGGTTATCTGAGCAATCATAGCACCAAAAAATGCTAATTGACGGAAAAGTCTTGTCCTACTTCATATTTGTGTTGGTAACCAAGATGAAGACATGGAAATACACTGAATTTACTCCATTTAAGGGACACCCAAAGCTGTAACAGTCAATTAAAGTCCACGTAGATCTTATTAGCACCTTTGATTACAAATGTCAGAAGCCTAGCGCAGATTCTCTCTTCCCCCACCCCTCCATAAGAAATCCCCAATTGCCCAGGGAACAGTTCAGGCGTAATTGGATTAAGCTGCTCACATAATTTAACCAGGCATCAGATTCTTAATATAGTTTTGCCCTTTTCCTCTGTGCTGAGCTCATTTTTGAGAAAGTTTCTCCCAGTGAGATCAAGTGTAGCAGGAGCATTTCCAGGCTCAGCTTCTATCTTCTCAACAATGAAAGGGAAGGAATATCTCCTTTGCCCAAGACTTCTAGTGGAAGTCATAGGTTTGAGGCTTATTTCCCTGATTCTCTCACTCGTAATGTGTGCTCACTACTGAACCAACCACAGTGACTTAACTCTGTCCAAGGCTTGCTCATATGTGTCCTCCCAGGCCCAAGGACTAAGAGCCATGAGGAAATTGTCCTACAAAGAGATGTTGTGCCAGCAAAATATAGAAAACAATTAGACCAGAAATAATAGACTAAAATAATCACTTATAAAAACAAGATTAAATAATAAAAGTCCTGGACTTGATTTAAAACAATCAATTTCATAAATTAAAGATGAGCATAGACCACATTTGTCAACAGACAGTTAGTCTGAAAAAGATTTAGAGGTTGTTTTAGACAGTGAGCTCATTATGAACCAACAAAGTGTTACAGAAACTAGAAGAACTAATTCAATTTTAGTTTTCCTTAATAGAAAAATCATAACCCAATTATGGACATTGTGGTCCCAGTGTTTTCTTCATAGGTCAGACCACAGACAAATGTTACATCCGGGAAGGACATTCACAAAGTACAGTACATCCTGAGAAGGCCAAGTGTGATACAGAACTAAAAATCAAATTAGAGGGAGAACTAAAGAAGTTGAAAATTTCCATCCTAGGAAAGGGAACTCAAAATGTCCATGTTTTAATATTTGAAAAGTAACACTGTGGGCATAAGATCAACTTCATCTGCACAGCTTCAATGAGATACTAACAATGACATTAGCAGGGACCTAGATTTGTGTAGGGTTAACTAGTACTGTCCTGCAAATGGCGCATGCCTGTAATCCCAGCACTCGGGAGGCTGAGGCAGGAGGATTGTTGTGAGTTCGAGACCAGCCTGAGCTACAAAGTGAGCTTAAGGCCAGCCTGAACTACATAGTGAGATCCTGTCTCAAAAAGACATAAAAAAAAAAAAAAATAGCTGACTCCTGTGAGATAAAGTGAGCTTCTCTCAAAATTAATTATCAAGAATGCTGTAGGTCACTAACCAACTCCTAACACATCTCTTCCCAACTCTTAAAGTTCTGATCCAGTGATTCCATGAATGTCTTTCAACATCCCCATTATGGACAACTGAGTAGGAAATGTATATCCTCTTCATATAGTAGTAGTAGGGCAAACACTCATGCTTTCTCGGTCTGCTACATGAATATGGCAAAAGAAATCCCCACTTGTGTTAACTGGAAGGAAATCAGTGTCATGTGGAAGTAAACTCCATGTTGGAAAATCTTGGAACATAGCACACCAAGGGAACAGAGAGGGCAAATGTCTCTCCTCATACTGGCACCCTCATGTATCAGTCAGGACTCAGCATTTGAAAAACTTAAAGCATGACTGCTTGATCGGTACTAAATCTATTTCAGGAAAATGGATCCAATTTCCATTAAAATTATTTTGTTCATCCTTGGAGTTCTTTGTGTTATTTTACAATGTAGATACCATAAAAACATAGTAAAATAACAAGTTAATTGGAACTAATTCAACTAGCTAAATAGTTCAATTAGTAAAATATCTAAAAGTACTTTACAAATTATTCAATACCATATGTATATAGAATTGCAATTATTATTTATTCTACCATATGTCACTGAAAAGAGTGGTCTATATTAAATTTTCTTTAGAAAATTATGAAGACTCACTAAATCCTTGTAAGACACACACACACAGACAAAAAAAAAAAAAAAAACCAAGTGAAAGGTGTCAAATTACTCTGAATGGAGAATTCATTCTAGAGCAGGAGATACTGCTTTGACTGTGTGCTCAAATGTCACCAAAATGTTGTGAAGATCAAATGACACTTTTATCTGTGAAAAGTGCTTTGCAATATACTGTATAATTTCAAATTCAGAATATTATCATTATTCTATTTTCATTATGAACAATACTTCCAATATACTATTACAGTGAGTGGAGATGTCTGAACTTAGCCAACCCTGCTTAACAATTTCTGATACACATAGTAGACAAAAGCAGGTAATAGTTTTCCTAATGCACAGGTGGCTTGGATATGTTAAATCAGTCACTGGTAGCTTTAATTATTAATCATTAGCTGAGGTCACAATTTCAAATTTAGAGACTCTGTGGCCATTCAGTATATGACAAATCACTCTTATAACAGTCCTTATGGTAGTGAAATTTCATGGTAAAGTAGTAGATCGATAATAAAAGTAAGTATGTTGAAGACCTCTATGAAGATGACAAGTGTTAAAGGAATCGTTGAAAATATCTTGATTCTCCATTATCATAGCTACAAAAGACCAATAGGCAAGTTTTATTAAGTCTAAATTATATATATGTCTTACTTTCTAACTAAATGAAATTGATCACCCAGGATGGAGGTTACAAAGCAATAATGAAATTGAACCTCCTCATCTCACAAATGAAGAGACAAGAGCATGCAAGAAAGTGCCTTACCCAAGGTAAATTATCAGAGGAGCCGGGATTTCAAGAAGAGATGTGATCTTCAGTGCCTTCTTAGGAATTTCACTTACATATATAGTGAAACCAACCAATGTGCTCTAGCCCCCTTCCTTCATAGCCTATATTCTTCCCAAATGCATATTATTTTATTTTTTGAGGGGGGGAGGGCAACATTTTTTCCTTTTGTTATTTATTTTTTATTTTATTGTAGTACAAATATCAATGAGACAGTTTTAAGACACCTTAACAGGACGGATACGATAAATTGATACATTGCAAACTGTTTTCATAATGTTTTGGTATTGTACAAGGTGCATACATGATTTTATACTTACAGACATTATTATAGCAGATGTCTCTCATCAGTAAATTAAGAGAGCGTAGCTGTTTACATATCTTATTTTTATACCTGAATTATATCAAAGATCAATGCATATTATTTTAAAACGGCATAAAGCAGCCTGATTGAAGATGGCCAATGAACTTACAAGGCTGTGGCTCATTCATAGTAACAACCAAGATTTCAGTCACAATAGGATTTAAAAACTGTTGGGCAACACAGCCACATAGACAAATATTCAGGCAACCTCAGCTGCTCCACTCCACACATACAAGGACTTACAAAGAGATGAGCCCTTACTTGTATATCTGAAGAAAATATAACGGGTTGGTCAGAAATGGATGGTGGTGAGAAACACTGACCTTATTTCCTCCTGGGGTCAAAAATGCAGAGGTTCTTTGTGACATTTTATTTCCCTGAGGGTAGCATGTTATTTAATTTTTAAAAATTCCTTGAGCAACATAATCTCTCTGGTTTCAGTAGTTCTTTCTTTGTCTTATTCTGTTTTACTTCAGCATTTTTTCATTGTTCAGAAGCAAAAAGGGGAAAATTTGGCAAAGTTTGACCCAGTCAAGATAAATGCTAATTGCAATGTTATAGTACTAATTTGTGCATCCTTACTCAACCAAGAGAAACTCATTATGGCTTCTTTTAACATTCTGAAAACCATTTATAGGTTCAAATGGAAATAAATATGGCTACATGTGTAAAATTGTCATTTTAATCAAATTAAAATTTCCAATTAAGGAAAGAAGTCTTATTAAGATTATAATTCTTATTCTTGCAAGACTTCAATTCAGGTTATAGAACTCAGAAAGACTATCTTTGGCACAAGAAATTTGGATTACTTTTTTAATGTGTTTAGTACAGGGTCTACAGAGTCTCACTACAAGATCAGACTCTTAGTGACCCTCTTGTTTTCAGCCTCCCAGGGGCTGGGATTACAGCCACCATGCCCAGTCTCAATTTCTGTCTCAGTGCACCCTGGGGACAGGGCTGCCATGGCATGCCTGGGATCCAACCTCGGTTGCTGCATCTGCCTAAGCAGGTGCTTTAGTCCACTGAGCTGTTTGGCTGGCCCTGCAATTTAGATTCTTTCAGTAATTTATTTATCAGAATGTGTTATTGGTGTTTTTAGCACTAAAATACTTTTAAGAATAATGTATTCATAGTCGATAGTTTGACTCTTTGAAAATTCTTTCTGGTTTGGAACTCGAAGGTGGCAGTCTCAATAAATATGTTTCTAAGACGAACACCATTTAGAAGGATCAGTAGCTGAAATTTGTTTTTCATAATAAGTAAAAATACTGACATACTTTGGTGCAAAGTTCTAAACGTCTGCCCACAATGCTTTAAAAAATAAGTAAGTAAAGCACATTGCTCTATCTATGAAGTAGAAATAAGAAAAAGCAACCCAAGACAGAAAGTTAAATCTGTTCGTCTTGAATAGTTTAACAGCATCATTAATAATGAATCCATAAATTGTGTCCATTTAAATATCAAAGTTGAGTTTTCAAGCAAAATAAATAAATATACTCCACAGAAGCAAATATTTTTTAGGATGACTCATGACTCTTAGCCCTGACATTCAACTGGCGATGATGCATTGTACGGCATTTATACCACATCGTACTTATCTTGCCTTAGAAGTGATCTTGTGACCTGACATATGGGATTTTTTTAAATTTCTCCCAAACTTGCACATTTTTTAAACATCTGAATTCAAAAAGCGAGCCCCAGAGACCGGCCAGAGACAGCGCAGCCAACTCCGCCATCCTCCTCCATCCTGCCAGCACCTGCATAGCCCCAGAGACCTCCCGAGACAGCGAGACGAACGCCAGCAACCTACTCCATCCTGCCCACGCTGCCCAGCCAGAGACCGGCCTGAGACATTGGCTGACTCCAGCGGCCTCCTGGATCCTGCCCCCAAGCTCTGCCAGCGAGTGGCAATTTGCACGACTCATCAGGCTTCCCAGATCAGTGAGAGTGTGGTGAGTCTGAGGGAGAGCCACTGGCTTCTTCCCATGTGCACTACCCGGATCCCTGCCCCCAATGCCTCCAAGCCGGTGACTGGCCTGAAACCTCAGGACCCACTCACCAGCACCTCCCCGCACCGCCTGCCCCAAAGCCCGCTGATTGAGTGGGAATTTCCCCGATTCTCTGGGCATCAAAGGTCAGTGAGTGTAGAACTCCAGGCCTGTCGTGCACGAGAGACATTTCCCAGGGATTCCCTGCCCCCCACCCCCCGTGGCCCGGTGAGAGCTCCAGGCACACTGTGCCAGAGAAACATTTCCAGGTGATTACCAGTCCCACCCCACAGCCTCAGACCCAATGCAGGTCGGCCTAAAGTGAGAACTCCAAGCCTGCCACACCGGAGGGACATTTCTCAGCAATCCTTGGACCTGGACCAAAACCCAGCACAGCCTGGCCTGTGGGTGAGGGCTCCAGGCCCACTGCACCAGAGGGACCTTGCCGAGCCTTCTTGGGTTATGGCCTGTAGACCCGGACCCAGCACAGGCTGGCCAACGCCGTACAGCCTACTCAGTGAATAAGATCATCCACTATCCTTTTGTGAGCCCAGAAGACCCACCAAAGCCCAGGCCCGCCCACCTGGGGAAAGACCTGCCTGACACAGGAGGGCTGACCCCGGGAAACAACATAGGGGAACCAAAGGAGCTGCAGCAAAAAAGGAACTGAACACAACAGCTAGATCCAGGATAGGCATACCTGGAAAATCTCAAACTTAATAGACTGGCACTCGAATCTCATAACAAGCTAAGGTTATAGCTGCACCAAAGCTCTACACCAAAGGTCAAAGGTCAGTGCTATACAAAATGACAAAGAGAAGGGGAAAAATGCAATCCCAGACCTCGAGTGCATCAGGAAGGGCAGAGAACACTAGCTCAGCTGCAACGAATGAACTAATAGATACAGCAGCAAAGGAACAACAGCAGAAAGCTATAGAGGAAATAAAATGAGAAGTAATTCCCCAAATTAAAAAAGAAATATTTGAATACATAGTATCTGAAATAAAGAATGAATTCCAGAAACATTGGGTGGAAAAACGATGCTCACCCAGAATAAGTGCAGAGAGCACTATTCCAACTGATATATATGAATTAACAGTATCTGAAGCAAAGAAACAACAGCAGAAAGATCATGAGGAACTCAAAGCAGAAATAAGTTCTGAAATCAAAAAAGAACTTTTTGAAGTCATAGGATCTGAAATGCAGAAACAAGTCCAGAAATATACAGAGGAAATCCACCTTGGAAGAAACACAGCAGAAAAAGAATTAATAACTACCTCTAAAGAAGACATGGATAAAAAAATTGAGGAGATCAGAAATATGATGGATTCCTTGAATCAGTGATACAGAAAAGAAATAGAACACATGAAATACAGTCAAAGAGATATAGAACTAAAAATATCAATCACAAGTCTACAAAACCTTCGGAGTGAAAGCAAAGGCAGAGTTTCAGATCTTGAAGATGCCGGAGCAGCTAGTGAAAAGGTGAGAAAGGATCTCTTAAAAACAATGAGAATGCAGGAAAAAATAATCCATCACCTGCAGGATGACGCCAGGATGAACAATGTGAGAATAATTGCTATCAACGAGAATGAAGGAGTCAATACAAATGACATAAAAAGAATCTGGGGAGAAATAATTGCAGAAAACCTCCCAAATATGAGGAAACAATCCAACATGCAAGTTACCAAAGCATACAGAACACCAAATAACCTCAACCCAATTAGAAACACACCGAGACATATAATAGCTAAGATCGCAGAAATCCAACACAAAAATAATATACTGAAAGCAGCTAGAGAGAAGAAGGAGCTTACATTCAAAGGAAAACCCATCAGAATTACAGCCAACTTCTCTACGCAAACAATGAAGGCAAGGAGAGCATGGAACAGAGTTCTTCAAGTCCTACACGAAAACAAATTCCAACCCAGACTATTATACCCTGCAAAACTCTCTTTCAAATTTGAATGAGAAGTGAAATACTTCCATGACAAAGAACAACTAAAGAATTTCATGATGATAAAGCCATCCCTTCACAGGCTGCTGAAAGAGGTTCTAGAGAGAGACCACAACGACCAGAACTCCGTGAATGAGAATGGAAGGAACCCACTAAACAGGACAGTCAATTAAACACAGGTTACAAAGGAGTAAACAATACCAGGAAATATCATGACAAACATAAGTCAGCACATTTCAATTATAACCATAAATGTAAACGGACTCAATTCTCCAATTAAGAGAAATAAACTGGCATAGTGGATTAGGAAACAAAATCTAACAATATGGTGTATACAAGAAACACATTTAATTCAAAAGGACATTCATAGGCTCAAAGTCAAAGGATGGAAAACAATACCACATGACCCAGCACCTCAGAAAAAAGCAGGAGTAGCAATTCTGTTCTCAGACAGTCTCAACTTCAAACCAAGAATGATCAAACAACACAAAGAAGGCCACTATATATTGGTCAGGGCAAAAATTCAAGAGCAAGAAGTAACACTCATAAATATCTATGCATCAAACGCAGGAGCACCCAACAATGTAAAACAAATCTTAAGGGACATGAAAAACTTAATGTCTAAGAACACAATCTTAACAGGAGATTTTAACACACCCTTATCTCAAAAAGACAGGTCTACCAGACAAAAAATTAGCAAGGAAGTAGCAGAACTGAACCAGAGCTTGGAACAAATGGACCTGGTGGACATATACAGAGGGTTCCAGCCAACCACAGCTGAATACACATTTTTTTCAGCTGCACATGGGTCATTTTCCAAAATAGACCACATACTAGTCCAGAGGTCATGCCTAAGTATATGCAAGAAAATAGAAATTATCCCATGCATACTGTCTGACCGCAATGCAATGAAATTGGAAAAAAATGACAAAGGAAACCAGAAAAACACACTAAATTCATGAAAACTAAACAACACCCTACTCAGCAATCAATGGGTTGCAGAAGAAATTCAACAAGAAATTCAACAATATCTATAATTCAATGAAAATTCAAGTACAACTTACCGGAATTTGTGGGAAACAATGAAAGCAGTTGTTAGAGGGAAAATAATAGGTATGAACTCACACATTAGGAAAACAGAAAGGGAACAAATTAGCATCTTAATGTTGCACCTCGGACAACTAGAAAAAGAAGAGCAAACAAAACCGAGAGCACAAAGACGGGAAGAAATCATAAAGATTAGAGCAGAAATTAACTCAATTGAGATGAAAAAAACAGTTCAAAGAATCCACAAATCAAAAAGGTGGTGCTTTGAAAAACTAAATAAAGTTGATAAGCCTCTTGCCAACCTCATCAAAAAGAGGCAAAAGAAAATTCAAGTACAAGTGATAAGGAATGAAAAGGGTGAAATCACCACAGACCCAGTGGAAATTCAGAAGAATATCAATAGTTACTTCGAGAATCTTTACACTCACAGAATAGAAGACACAGAAGAAATGGACAGATTCCTTGAAAGGTACAAATCACCAAAACTGAATCAAGAAGATATAACAACTCTCAATAAGCCGATAACAGCCAACGAAATATGAAATGTAATAAAAAGCCTACTACAAAGAAAAGTCCAGGTCCTGATGGATTCACAGATGAATTCTACAAGAAATTTACAGAAGATATAATCCCCACACTCCATAAAGTCTTCCATGAAGTTGAAAAGGAAACAGTCCTCCCAAAATCATTTCTGGAGGCAAGTATAATACTGATTCCAAAACCAGGGAAAGACACAACCAAAAAGGAGAACTACAGGCCCATCTCCCTCATGAACATAGAAGCAAAAATACTGAACAAAATCCTGGCAAATAGAATACAGCAAATCGTCAAGAAGATCATGCATCATGACCAGGTAGGATTCATCCCAGGGATGCAAGGATGGGTCAATATTTAAAAATCTATAAATGTAATATACTATATTAATAGACTAAAATCTAAAAACCACATGGTCATCTCAATTGATGCAGAGAAAGCTTTTGACAAAGTCCAACACTCATTCATGTTCAAGGTCCTACAGAAAATTGGAATAAATGGACTCTACCTTAACTTGATAAAAGCTATCTATGACAACCCAAAAGCTCATATAATCCTAAATGGGGAAAATCTGAAATCTTTTACTCTTAAATCAGGTACAAGACAAAGATGTCCTCTATCGCCCCTCCTACCCAATATAGTCTTGGAATCCTTAGCAACAGCCATTAGAAAAGAGGGAGAAATAAAGGGAATAAGAATAGGTAAAGAAGTTAAATTATCAGTATTTGCAGATGACATGATATTTTACTTGGAAGACCCAAAAAATTCTACCAAGAAACTACTAGAACTGATAGGGAAATTCAGTAGCATAGTAGGATACAAAATCAATACTCAAAAGTCAATAGCATTCCTCTACACAGATAAGAAGCACACTGAAAGGGAAACTATAAAAACAATACCTTTTACAATAGTACTGCAGAAAATGAAATACCTTGGGATTCACTTAACCAAGGAAGTCAAAGATCTTTTCATGGAAAATTACAAAACCCTAAGAAAAAAGATTATAGAGGATTTCAGAAAATGCAAAGATATTCCATGCTCCTGGACAGGAAGAAGCAACATCATGAAGATGGCCATACTCCCAAAATTGCTGTACAGATTTAATGCAATCCCTATCAAACTGCCACCAACATACCTCCCAGATATAGAGAAATCAATCCTAAAATTTGTTTGGAACCACAAAAACCTAGAATAGCAAAAGCAGTCTTGGCCAATAAAGACAAGGCAGGAGGCATCACAATTCCTGATTTGAAATTATACTACAAAGCCACTGTGATAAAATCAACATGGTATTGGCAACAAAATAGACCTGAGGATCAATGGAATAGATTAGAAGATGCAGAGGCATCTACGAAAACACTCAGCCATCTTATCTTCGAAAAAGGGGCTACACAAGCTCACTGGAAGAAAGATAGCCTCTTTAACAAATGGTGCTGGAAAACATGGCTTTCTACATGCCGAAAACTAAAATTGACCCAGATCTATCACCATGCACTAAGTTAAAGTCAAAATGGATTAAAGATCTAAACATTAAAACAGAAACACTCAATCTCCTGGAAGAGAAAGTACGAGGAACTCTTGAAGACATAGGGGTAGGTAAAGAGTTCATGAACAAACATATATTTGCACGGGAAGCACTTGAAAGAATCAATAACTGGGATCAACTCTTCTTGAGGAGCTTCTGCATGTCAAAAGAAATTGTCAACAGAGTGAAAAGACAACACACAAATTTTGAAAAATCCTAACTAATAAGGAATCAGACAGAGGTCTGCTGTCTAGAATATATAAAGAACTAAGATATAACAGGGCCCTCAAATTAAAGACCCAATTCAGAAATGGGCATCTGAGATGAATACACACTTCTCAGAGGACGAAATTAAAGAAGCGAGTAAATATATGAAAAAATGCTCCACATCACTAGTTATCCATGAAATGCAAATAAAAACAACACTGAGATACCATCTCACTCCAGAAAGAATGGCTATCGTAAGGAAATCAACCAACAACAGATGCTGGAGAGGTTGTGGAGAAAAGGGAACACTTCTCCACTGCTGGTGGGAATGTAGAGTGGTACAACCATTGTGGAGGTCAGTGTGGAGACTCCTCAAAAGAGTAGGACTAGAAATCCCATTCAAGCCGGCCATCCTCCCTACTGGGAATTTTCCCAAAGGATCTGGAAACATTGTATCATAGAGATATATGTATACCTATGTTTATAGCAGCGCAATGTGTGATATCCAAATCTTGGAAACAACCAAGATGTCCATCACATGAGGAATGGTTGAAAAAGATGTGTTATTTCTATATAATGGAGTATTACTCAGCTGTTAAGAATGATAAGTTTGAAGCATTTATACTGAAGTGGATGCCACTTGAACATATACTCATAAGTGAAATAAACCAGACACACATTTGTGAATATTATATAGTCTGCCTAGTATAACAAGCGAAAAGCAGAAATACAAAAGGAAACGTACAACAAGTAAAATCAATTGAGTCAGGTAAGGCAAAGTGAATGGCATATGCTGCAGGACACTAATCAGCTTTTCTTCTGGATGGTTAACAACCTAAGTTCACAAATCAGAGTTGGAGAAATAGAAGAGCCACAAGGCCAGCCAACATTTTGGTCCTAGCCTTTCAAGGTCAGCGAAGACTCAGGACATAGGAGAAACTGTACTGCAACATCATGAAACTCAGTTGAGCTCCAAATTTTCTGAACAAGGAGATTATGGAGCCACAGAGGAAAGAGATCGAAGTTCTATAGTGTGCCTGGGGAGAGTCACATGAAGAGAAAACTCTCTCAAGCTCTCACAGAGAGCAAACTGGTTAAGCATTGGCCATGACTAATCCACATGGATGACACAGACAAAGGATCTACAGAATAATGTACAGGACTACAAGATAAACCCTGAGAGGACTTCACTGACCTCATAAGAAATATAAAGTTCATGTGTTGGTATATAAGTCTTGATCTATCTAGGTCTTAACCATCTAGCAGAAAAGTATAAAAATGAAGTATACATCGCAGGGCCATAATTAGGTACACATATATCTCTATGATACAATTTAAGCTGAGCTGTAAATGGCTATGGTCGACAACTTCTTTGAATAACTCACTATTGTTGTGGAATGCTGGACTGTGTTGTACTGTGGTGTTGAGTTCAAGCACCTAAGTTAGTTGAATGACAATGGAGTGCCCACCTTTGACAGGTGTAGACAAAGGAAGGGGTATAGAAAGAATAAATCATGATGTGTGTGTATACACAGTACAGTTGGGATAGATATCGCTGTGCTTCTACATAATCCTATGAGAGGCAAGATCTGCACTAAAGGTGGTTGGACAGGATATTATGTCGGCTTCTAGTACTATGGTCATCAACTAGGAAAATAATTATTGAATTTTTTATATAATTCCTGTGTAAAAAATAAGATAAGTAAGCAGCTACACTGTTAATTTACTGATAAGAGACATCTGCTATAATAATATCTGTAAATATAATATCATGTATGCACCTTGTACAATACCAAAACATTATGAAAACAGTTTGCAATGTATTAATTTATCAAATCTGTCTTGTTAAGATGTCTTGAAACTGTCTGATTGATATTTGTACTTCAATGAAATAAAAAAATAAATAAATTCAAAAAGCACAAATCTGTGTGCTATAATTACCATGCTACCTGAGGTTGATAAGGTTTAAGAAATAAGAACTTCCAGGATTCCTGAAGAGATCTAACTTCGAAGGACATCTAGATGGTCTGCAGCCATCTTATCAGCAGGCTCAGAACTGGGTCTGGGTCACAGAGACTGTGACCCCATACGTCTGATGGAGGGCACTAGAAAATGCTTCTGTCCCAACTCTGGCTCGAAGAGTATGAGCTTTTCTGTTTACAGCACGATGCACCCCTGAGGCCTGAGCTGTCTGTGAGAGCTCGCTGTTAGTATGTGCCCCCCTTCTGAGTGAATGCATTCAACAAGTATTTACTAAAAAAAAAAAAATTACTAAATCCCCCTCCATATGATCTGTAAATGATAAGGAATGCAGAGACCTATGAGCTGCAAAAATATGACAAAGTGAAAAAAGGGACATGAAATTCTGTTTTGGCCTCATCACCATTCTTTCCTGGCTGTAGAATTGCAATGAATAACTGGGCTTCAGTTTACTGGTCCATAGAATGGTAGTGAGAGCCCGCATATTTGTCATGAAGTACAGATAGGTCAGATCGTGATTAGCAAGCGAAAAGGATTCAGAACAATATTGCCACATACTAATTATTCAATAACTATAATGATAGCTGTTGCTCTTTTTATTTCAGCCACAGATATCACCCTTAACGATTTAAAGCAAAATAGGGAAATGAGGTATCTGTATATACAACTATGATAGATGGTAGAAAAGCTTATTCAGGGAAAGAAAGTAGCTTTCAGAAACAGGGGTCAGAGTAAGATAGAGAGAAGAGGTCACATTTGAGCAAATATTTCCAGAAAAGAAGCAGATACCTGAATATCCAACCAACCACCCATTCATAACAAAGTCTTTAAGCAAGGCACAGGAAAAAAATAAGTTTTGTGTTTATTTTTAAATATGAGTGGTGATTTATTTTGGTGGGGACTATTTAATGTATTTACTTATTTACTTGTGTCAGTAGGTTTGCAGTCCACAAGATCGCATTCCTCATGGGGAGCTAGTGCATGAAAGTAACGCATCTTAATTCATTTTTCATGTTCTTGTCCATCCTCTCTATTTCTTGGTCCCCTCCTCTTTTATAAAAGACCTATCTCCTTACTTCCTATTATCTATCTTTAATTTTTCTCTTAATTTATATTTTGAATTTCCCATATAAAGGAAACCCATGTGCTAATTCACTTTGTATGTCTGATTAACTTCATATAACATTATGATCTCTAGGGGCATCCATTTGCCTAAAATGACTCAAGTTTTTCCTTCCTATCGCAAAACAGTGCTCGGTTGAGTACAGATGCTCCTGTTTCTTTATCCGTCACCTGATAAATGCACATGTAGGTTGCCACCAAGAGTTAGCTATTACTAACTGTGCTATTATAGATCTGAGTGTGCATGTATCGCTGTAACGCATCTTCAGCTTTCTCAAGAAGATAACTAGAAAGGAAAAGCTGGGTCAAGTTCTGTGATTTTTCTGTCTGTAGAGAGGATAGGTCTGGATGGCTGTTGCTGATGCCAGGGGCCATCTATAAATACTGAGTGTCAACTCTAGGGTAAGTCACAGATGAGAAGAAATATAGGGAGAACAGTAAGCAAACACTGCCCCTAATTCCTCAGTAAGGTGCTTAGAGAAGCACAATTCAACTGGGATAAGAATGAAAAGCAACAGACTGGGGCTTAAGCTTACAGAATCTAATGCATGAGAAAGGAAATGTGGCAGGTGGCTTTTGGTATTCCACTTTGTCTGCGCTTATAACTATACATCTTTTCCTTTCTTTTTTCTCAGTACTTTCTTTTTTATTTTAAAGAGAATAAAAAATGATTCAGAATTTCATAACAAGTTAGTAGGAAATTAACAATGGTTATTTTATTGCATATTATTACCTTCAAAGTAGTTGCTCACATTACCAGATACTAATTTCTATTAGCTCATTGAAAGGAATAGTAGCATTTACGTTACTTGATCTATCTTACTCCTCTTTTTAAATTTTTTTCAGCAGTTGTTCCAGGATTTACAATATTCATCTTTAATATGTTATAGGCTACACTCAAATAACTACTACAGGGCTTCCACATAGTGTAAGTGTCTTACACAAGTTTTTCCTACATTCCTCCTCTTGGGCTCTAGGCCAGGTATGCCATACATTTTACTTATACAGTTTATTAGCCCAGAAATACACTATTGTCACCCTCACTTTTAACTGTCAATTATTCTTAGATATCTAAAAATGAGTAGGAAACATTTTTTTAATTTATTTTATACAAGGTCTTAGCTTGGACTCACTGGAGAGATACCTGAACAATAGACGATCTACAGAGAAGTTCTAGTTGCAGTGATACAGCTACCTGCTATCAAACATTTGCCAAGAAAGGATCACAGAAACCAAAATACAGAGTTCTCTCTGAAGACTTGGTGTGATGGTGCACACCTGCTATTCCAAGGCTGGAGAGGTTGAAAATAGGAGAAGCATTCTGAGTCAAAGCTGCATTGTGAAATCCTCACCAAGTACATGAAAAAAAGAAAAGACTACTCTCTAAACTAGAAAATGGGGCCAGGGAGATGGCTCAGTGGAATGAGCATTTCCCTGGCAAGCACAAGGGCCTGAGATCATTTCCCACTTCCACAATAAATAAATAAATAAATAAAATAGAAAATGACCAAAAGAAATGAGCAAAATGCAATATCAGACCCCAAACCCACCTAGAACACACCCATAGGACATCATTCAAGTCGCACACCTAAACTCTCTGAAAAAATAACCACTGAAGTAAAGAAACAACTGCAAAAGGGTATAAATGAAATCAGAACAGAAATAATCTCCCTGGTTAAAAAAAAAGAAATAACTATAATAAAATAATTATTAAATGTTTAAAGAGCCGGGCGTGGTGGCGCATGCCTGTAATCCCAGCACTTGGGAGGCTGAGGCAGGAGGATTGTTGTGAGTTCAAGACCAGCTTGAGCTACAAAGTGAGCTTAAGGCCAGCCTGAACTGCATAGTGAGACCCTGTCTCAAAAAGACAAAAAAAAAAAAAAAAAAAAAAAAATTAAAAAAAAAAAAAAAAAAAAAAAAAAAAAAAAAAAAAAAAAAAAAAAAAAAAAAAAAAAAAAAAAAAAAAAAAAAAAAAAAAAAAAATGTTTCTAAAGAAAATACTGATTAAAAATATAGGAGAGAATATAAAAATGATAGAAACCTTGAAAAAGAAATATAGGAAAGAAATAGAATACATAAAACAGATTCAAAGAGACATACCAAAAATTAAAAACCCATTAAAAGTTGGCAAAATCATTTGAATGAAAGTGGATAGAGACTTTCAGACCTTGAAGACACCACTGCAGCTAGCAAAAAGGTCAGGAGAGATCTACTACAAACAACTAGGCTCCATGAAATAATAATCCAACAGCTGCAAGATAATGTAAATATGAACAAAAAAGACTAATAGCTGTTAATGAGAAAGGACTCAACACTAATGACATAAAAAACAATATAGGCAGAAGTTATAGCAGAAAGCTTCCAGAATATGGGGAAAACAATCTGACATCCAGGTAACTGAGGCATATAGAACTCCAGATAATATCAACACAATTAAGATTACACAATTAAGATACAATAATCAAGATCACAGAAATTAAGCATAAGAACAACTTACTCAAAGCAGTTAGAGGAAAGAAACAGATCATGTTTAAATGAAAACAAAGTCCTACAAGAAAAAATATCCCAACCCAAACTAATATAAATTACAAAACTCTTTTTAGAATTTAATGGAGAAGTAAAATAGTTCCATGACAAAAAACAATAAAAAAAAGTTCAAAATGACCAAACCAACCCGACACAGAGCACTAAAAGATACTCTAGAAAGGGATCAAAATGACCACAATTCCAAGAACAACAATGGAAAGGACCCACCAAACAGGGCCAACAATTAAACCCAGGAGAAAAGTAGGGGACCACCAATAGGAAAATAACATGGCAAATATAATTCAACACATGTCAATTATAGCTACCAATGTAAATGGACTCAATTCACCAGTTAAAAAAAATAAATTGGCACAGTACAGTAAGAAACAAAAATCCAACAATATGCTGTATACAAGCAACATATTTAAACCATAAAAAATGCATAGGCTTAAAGTCAAAGGATGGAAAACAATACTATGTGCCCCAGGACCTCAGAAAAAAACAGAGGTAGCTATCCTATTTTCAGAATCAGAACTTCAAGCCAAGATTGATCAGATGAGTAAAGAAAATGACTACATACTAAGGGGAAAAATTCAAGAGAAAGCTATCAGCAGTAATAAATATGTGTGCACAAAATACAGGAACATCTAACTATATAAGACAAATTTAGTGGACATGAAAAATCTAATGACCAATATCACAATCTTAACAGGGGGCCTTAATACCTCCTTATCTCAAAAAGGTAAGTCAAATTGTACAATACCAAAACATTATGAAAACAGTTTGTAATGTATTAATTTATCAAATCCGTCCTGTTAAGGTGTCTTAAAACTCTCTCATTGATGTTTGTACTTCAATAAAATAAAAAATAAAATACACAAATAAAAATAAAAGCACAACAAAAAAAGGTAAGTCAAGCAGACAAAAAAATCAGCAACGAGTCAGCAGAACTGAACCAAACCATTGAACAAATGCACTTAGCAGACATATACAGAGTTCCACCCAACAGAAATTATCCCATGTGTAGTATCTGACCACAGTGTAATCAAACTGAAAATTAATGACAAAAACCACAAAAACTGTAAACATATGAAAATTAAATATAACAGCCTCCTCAGCAACCAATGGATAACAAATGGAACCGAACAATAATTTAAACAATATCTATCCAATGAAAATTCAATCACAACTTCCAAGAATTTGTGGGAGGCAATGAAAGCAATTCCAATAGGCCAATGTATAGTAGTGAACTTACACATTAGGAAAACAGAATGAGAACAAATAAAAGAAAAGCAAACCAAGCCCAAACCCAAATATGCAAAGAAATAATAAAGATTACAGCAGAAATTAATGCAGTTGAGACAAAGAAAACAATACAAAGAATTAATGAATCAAAAAGGTGGTTCTTTGAAAGATTAAATAAAATTGATAAACTGCTAGCCAATCTCATCAAAAACAGGAAAGAAAAAAACTCAAATTCAAGCAATAAGAAATGAAAAGGATGAAATTACCACAGACCAAGTAGAAATTCAGAAAATCATCAATATCTACTTTGAAAATCTTTAGTCTCACACAATCAAAGACAAAGAAGAAATGGACAGATTCCTAGATAGGTACAAATTAACAAAAATGAATCAAGAAGATATACAAACTCTGAACAACTCAATTTCAACCAGTGAAATTGAAAACACAATTTAAAAAATTACAGACAAAGAAAAGCCCAGGTCCATTTTTTTATGCAGAACAGGGGATTGAACTCAGGCCCTTGACCTTGCCAGGGAACCACTTACTCCACTGAGCCATTCCCCCAGCCCCCAAGCCCAGGTCTTGTTGCATACACAACTGAATTCTACAAGAAATTTAGAGAAGATTTAATCCCAATATTCTTCAAACTCTTCAATCAAATTAAAAGGAAACAACACTTCCAAATTCATTCCTGGAAACAAGTGAGACAAAACCAGAGAAAGATTCAATTAAAAAAAAAATCACAGACCAGTCTCCCTCAGAAACATAGATGCAAAAATCTTCAATAAATTACTAGCAAATAGAATACACCCAATCATCAAAAAGATCATAACCACTACAAGGGAGGATTCATGCCAGAGATTCAAGGATGTTTAACATACACAAGTCTATAAATGAAATATACTAAATCAACAGAGCAAAAACCATGTGATCATCTCAATATACCCAGAAAAGGCTTCTGACAAAATCCAATATTCATTCATGATCAAAACCTTACAGAAAATTGGAATAGATGACTTCTAGCTCAATCTGATAAAAGCCAACTATGACAAACCAATAGCAAACATAACTTTAAATGGAGAAAAAATAAAAACTTTTACTCTCAAATCAGGTACAAGACAAGAATGTCCCCTATCATCACTCTTATTCAATATAGTTCTGTAATCATTAGCTAAAGCCATTAGAAAAAGGAAAGAAAGAAAAGGAATAAGAATCGAAGTTAAACTATAATTAATTGCCAATGACATGATACAGTACTTTAAAGACCCAAAGAACTCCACCAAAAAGCTCTTAAAATTAATAAACAAATTCATTAGCATATCAGAATTCAAAGTCAACACCCAATATTAAACATCATTCCTCTACATAGATAACAAACTCACTAGAAGGCATACTCTTCACAATAGCATCCCTAAAAAATGAAATACTTAGGAATTAACCTAACAAAGAAAGTCAAAGATCTCAACAATGAAAATTACAACACTCTATAAAACGATATTAAAAAGAATTTCAGAAATGGAAAGATATTCCTTGCTCCTGGGTAGAAAGAATCAACAGGGGCCAGGGAGATGGCTCAGTAGAATAAGTGCTTCCCTGACGAGCACAGGGCTCGAGTTCAAACCCCAATTTTCAAAAAGAAAAGAAAGAAGGAACATATACTCACAAGTGAAATAAACCAGACACACATGTATAAATATCGTATAATCTCCCTAGTATAGGAAGCAAAAAGCAGAAATACAAATGGAAACGTACAACAACAACTAAAATCAATTGAGTCCGATAAAGCAAAGTGAATGGCATATGCTGCAGGATACTAATCAGCTTTTCTTCTGGATGGTTAACAACCTACGTTCACAGATCAAAGTTGGAGAAATAGAAGAGTCACAAGGCCAGCCAACATTTTGGCCCTAGTCTTTCAAGGTCAGTGAAGACTCAAGACATAGGAGAACCTGTACTGCAACATTGTGAAACACAGTTGAGCCCCAAATTTTCTGAACAAGGAGATTATGGAGCCACAGAGGAAAGAGATTGAAGCTCTATAGTGTGCCTGGGGAGAGTCACATGGAGAGAAAACGTTCTCTCAGGCTCTCACAGAGAGCAAACTGGTCAAGCATTGGCTGTGACTCATCCACATGGATGATACAGACAAAGGATCAACAGAATAATGTACAGGACTACAAGATAAACCCTGACGGGACTTCAATGACCTCATAAGAAATATAAAGTACATGTGTTGGTACATAAGTCTTGCTCTATCTAGTTCTTAACCATCCAGCAGAAAAGTATAAAAATGAAGTATACATCGTGGGACCATAATATTGAGTTGAGCTGTAAATGGCTATGGTCGACAGCTTCTTCGGATAACTCACTATTGTTGCGGAATGCTGGACTGTGTTGGATTGTGTTGTTGAGTTCAAGCACCTAAGTTAGTTGAATGACAATGGAGTGCCCATCTTTGAGAGGTGTAGACAAAGGAAGGGGTATAGAAAGGAAGAATCATGATGTGTGTGTATGGACAGTACAGTTGGGATAGGTAATGCCATGCTTCCACATAATTCTATAAGAGGTAAGATTTGCACTAATGGTGGTTGGATAGGATATTATGTCAGCTTCTAGTACTATGGACAACCACTAAGAGAATAATAAGGTAGAAAGTATTAGTTATGAATCTTTGATGTAATTCAGGTATAAAAAATAAGATACGCAAACAGCTACACTCTTTATTTACTGATAACAGACATCTGCTATAATAATGTCTGTAAGTATAATATCATATATGCACCTTGTACAATGCCATATTTGTATTTCAATAAAACAAACAAAAAAAGAAAGAAGAGAAAGAAAGAAAGAAAGAAAATGACCATACTCCCAAAATTATTATACAAATTTAAGACAATCCCTATCAAAATACCATCAAAGTACCTCACAGATCTAGAGAAAATATTCCTAAGATGTATTTGGAACCAGAAAAGACCTAAAATAGCAAAAGGAATCCTTGACAACAAAGTCACGGCAGGAGGCATTACAAACCCTGTGTTGAAATTATGCTACTGTAATAAAATCAACATGCTACTGGCAAAAAAAGAAGAAGACCCAAGGGTCAGTGAAACAGATTAGAAGATGTAAATACAAGTACAAACACTCAGCCACCTGATCTTTGACAAAAGGGCCAAACATGTTCACTAGAAGAAAGATAGTCTCTTTAACAAGCAATGCTAGAAAAACTGAATCTCCACATGCTGAAAACTAAAACTAGATCCAAGTCTATCACCATGAACTAAAATTAAAATGGATCAAATATCTAAACATTGAAACAGAAACACTAAATCTCCTGGAAAAGAAGGTGGAAATCTTGAAGATATAGGGGTACGCGGAGAGTTCATGAACAAAAACCACATTGCACTGAAATACTTCAGCAGTCAACAACTGGGATCTCATCTTATTGAGAAATTTCTGCCTGTCAAACGAAATCACCAACAGAATAAAAAGACAACCAACAAACTGGGAAAAAATCTTAACCAACCATCACTCAGACAAGGTCTCCTAACTAGAATACATAAAGAACTAAAAAAACAAAACTAGGCCCCCAAAATTCAAAGACCCAATCCAAAAATGGTCATCTCAGATGAATGCACACTTCCCAGAGAAAGAAATACAAGTGGGAAGTAAAGACATTAAAAATTGTTTCACAGTACTGGCCATTCAAAAAATGCAAATTAAGGCAACATTAAGATACTCTCTTTTTAACTGTGTTAAATTGTTTATTGGGTTATGAATTTTACAAACACCACTTATATTATTAGTGGTAACAGTAGAGCTGGAGAGTACTGCGCCTTCTCCAAGGTGCGTGGCAAGAACCACCAATAGTGTGGTGGAACTTGTGGCCTGCTGATACCAGTCCATGCACCTTCCTGTGCTTATGGACTGGCTTAGTGATCTACTGGGTGTAAGGGTTCCTTCTAATGGCTTTGTGGAATTGATCAACAAGGATAGTCTCAAAAAATTTGTATGTGGAGTCTTCACCAACCCTGTACGAATTTAGGATGCTCAGAGCGGTACCACAACAGCACCCAGCTCACTCCTCACCAACAGACTAAAGGCTTCACACAAACTTCAGATGGTTAACGCCATGATGGACAGGCTGCCGAAAGTCGCTCCTTTAGGAACTGGACATTGTGGCCACCGTGATGCACATGAGTCCTGTATATGACATACCGTTGCTTGATCTTGTATCCCAGTTTGTGATCTCACCCCAGAAAGAATGGCTATCATAAAGAAACCAACTAATAACAAGTGCTGGAGAGAATATGGGGAAATGGAACCTTTATCCACTGTCGGGAGTGTAGACTCGTACAACCACTACAGAAAGCACTGTGGAGACTCAAAAAACAAACCAGGACTGTAAATTCCACTCAACCCAGTATTTTCCCAAAAGAACTGAAAACATCATATCACAGCAATATATGTGCACCCCATGTTTATATCAGCACAACTTGTCATACCCAAATCTTGGAAACAACCAAAATGCCTATCACTTGAGGAATAAATGGAAAAGATGTGGTATTTTTATATAATGGGGTTTTACTCAGCTATAAAGAAAAACAAACCTGAAGTTTTTTTAGGTGAGTGAACACAACTAGAGGCTCTAATCATAAGTGAAATAAATCAGACCCACGTGGGTAAGTGTCATAGTGTCTCCATAGTATAAGGACCTGAAAGAATAAATAAAACCTGAAAGTTATAATGAATATAATAAAGTATAAAGAAACTGCATATGAAGATTAAACAACAAAGATGAGGAAAGGAGAAAAGATAAAACTAAAGGAAGGGGAAAAACAAAGCAAGTATACACACAGCTAGGCTGGGGTGATTGTACTAATAATTTCTATCAGGTTTTTGAACAAAGTCATTAATATTTAGAATTTTCATTTTGACTCACTCTGTATCTGTATACTGCTCTCTAAGCAACTGCAATGAGGACAGCAATGTGTAATACAAAGAATGCCTCTCATCTGGTCTTTTGGTTGTCCCGCAGAACACCAATGCTTTACTCACCCACGTCACGTTTTTGTGTAAAAGATGACGTCTCGTGTCTGTGCACAGTGAGACTGCTACACCGTGCTACTCAGGATGTGCCTTGTCACACTCACTCATACTGTGAGTGGTAAGAACTGCTAAGACTTGCTCTCAATTATTTTCAAAAACACAAGACATTGTTCTGGACTAGTCACCATATGGTGTACTAGACCCCCAAGTGATCTATTTCCGCTCTCTAACTGAAATGTTGTAGCTTTTGACCTATGCTGCCTACTGTCTACTTCAGTGATTTCAACTTTTTAGCTTCCACACATAAGTGACATCGTGCAGTATTTGTCTTTCAGTGTCTGGCCTATTTCACTTTATATGGTGCACTCACCATTCATCTACAGTTCGCCCGCTGCCACAAATCACAAGATGGACAAGTGTGCCTCTATCACATGCACATACCATCTAGGAATCTAAGAATTTGAAAAGACTGAAATTCCATTCGCTAGGTAAGTTTGCTCTCCTTCCTTTGTTCTTCATAGATTCTGTTGCTAGGTTCTCAACTTCTCAGATGTTTCCTTAACACCTGTTTTAAGCATCCTGCCTGACAGGCCCCTCACCTTTGCCATCTGGGGTCAGGTTCTGTTCTTCTTTTCTTATCACTTAAGCTGTATTTTCTTGACATTTTAAAATGTTATTGGATGCTGGACATGATTGACATTCACACTGGTGAGTGCTGGATATTGCTGCGGTCCTTGAATGAGTGTAACGCTTTATTTTGGTGATTGTGTTATTTGAAATCATTGACAGTAATTGGACTCTATAAGGCCTGTTTTCAATCTTTTTTGAGGTCAGTACTCAGTAACGTTTAATCCAGATATCGCGCTCCAGTGCTGCAGTGTGATCTCTGATTAGTGTTGAACTAAAGGATCTTTCTTTGCTCGGCATGGTGGTGAGATGCTCTACATGTGCAGTTTGGTGTTCTGCACACCTTGCAGGGGACTTCCTTGCAGATTTCCAGAGCTCTGTTCACCATGGCTCCTTCCTTTCTACAACTCTGCCCTGCAAATTCCAGCTATCTCAGCCTCCCAGACTCTTGTCACTATCCACTTTCCTCCATGAGACGACCAGTCTTGGTTTGGGCTCCCCTTCCCTCGTGTCTCTTTCCTGTAAGTTATTTTCAGGCCTGAAATGGGGAAATTATAAAATATTTCTCATGGCCCCCCTTCTCTCAGAGATCACAGTCATATTGTGTCTGATATGCATAACTGATTGCTTTATATACTTTTTTTTTTACAATTTTCCAATTTACTGTAAGAGTATATTTTCAGCCCTTCCTCCTCCTTTATTGCCAAAAGCATGATCCCAGCATTTAGTAGAGACACTGAATAAATAAATTCCAATTTTACTAGAGTGAATAATACCAGGCAAAAGTAGACGTGGTGATGATGCAAAATCATAGACATTAGTCTTCTTTCTTTTAACAAATGATTGCCAGAAATCATTAGCTAATTTTACTGTTTATTTGGAAAACTACTGGTGAAGGAAAATTGCAAATATCTTTCCTGTTCAAATTTTTATTAATGATTTATATTGAAAAAGTCTGTTACCTAGTTGTTTGAGTGGATTCTGAAAACTTTGAATACATGGGGAAAGATGACATTTAATGGGGATAAATGTAAAACTACTGAAGTGCAAAAGACCATGGACACAAATATGAGACGGAAAGATTTGCTGCTTTATCTAATAACATGAGAAAATACCTGGCATTTTACTTGCCCACATGCTTAATGTGACTTGTGCTGACACTGAAGTTTAAAAAAAGAAAAGAAAGAAAGAAAACAAAACAAGGAAAGAATGGGAGAAAAAAAAAGGAAAAGGAAAGAAACTTCAGACAGAAGCCAATAATCCTGATGTCAGACATCTGAGGTCAGGAAATCACTTTTATTTACTAATGAGTTCTCCTCACAGAGCTTTAAAAATTTTAAGATGCTCTCATGCCACAAATTCCAATCAGTTCCTGGAACTGTGTTTTAAGCAGCACACTGACAATCTTCTTTGGAAACCAGCATTTTGGTAATTCTAGGGTATCCCAATATAGCAGTAGTTGAAAGCATTTGTGTTCAGATCAAAGGGGAGAACTCAAGTGGAAAATATATCATCTACCCCAAATACACTCAACCCCCTGAATCCAGAAGATCTGTATCCACTGATTCAAACATCACAGATTGAAAATATTTGGGGAAAAAAAATCCTACATCTTTATTTAATATATGCATAGCTCTTTTTTCTTGTTATTATTCCCCGAGCAATGAGGTAAAGCAACTATTTGTCATTTACATCATTTGTTTTCTAGAGATGACTGAAAACATATGGAAAGATAGTGTGAGTTATGTGCAACTACAACATCACCCTGTACAAGGGAGACTTAGGTGTCTACAGGAGCCCTGGAATCAGTATTTTGCAGATACCAAAAACTGGCTGATAAGGGCTCTCCAACTTTTGAATGGGTGGTGAAATTGCTCTGTGTATTTCTAGCAGAGAACATTACTACTATGGGGGAAAGCGACCAGACAATGAGTTTGGGTTTAATAACAGGACAGCGTCTTTTGTGAATATGAGGTCTCAAGTAGCGGTCAATTCAGGAAATCCACCACTTAAGAATTCAAAGATCTGGGCCAGGGAGATGGCTCAGTGGAGTAAGCATTTCCCTGGCAAGCACAAGGGCCTGAGTTTAATCCTTGGTTCTGAAAAACAAAAAAAAAAAAATTCAAAAGATCTTAAAGTGGCTTAAGATTTCTGTTGCCCACCAACTTCATGAACACATGGTTTCTTGGTGCCAGTGAGTCAGAGTAATCACCTGTTCTCCTCTGGGTCTTGACAGAAAACCCTTAGTCAGCATCATTTGGCTGTCGATAGGCACCAGACAGACCCTGGTCACTCAATCCTCTACCATGAGTCAGTATCATCACCACTAAGGGTGATCTCTTTCCCACTTTGCTACATGAGAGAAACTCTTGAGGTAGAGATGGATGGGGATGAAATGAAAGGAAGAGGAAAGAAAACTGCTCTGTGTTAGGAGACAACACAGATGGGTCAGAAGGGAACAGGTCTATAGTCTCTAAGCCAACTGCTTGATATACACAGCGTTTTGTATTAATGGAAAAAATCCACCCTGATGCCTTTCCCTGACTTGTCCAATAACTAAAGTATAAAAATGCATTAATTACAGCAAAATGCAGGTCATTGCTGAAACTTATCAGAGGGAATAATCAGTCACTGGGACTAGCTGCACCACCCTATTTTCATGGGCTGTTTTTCATACTACGATGTTCTTACTTTTGTCTATCAAGTATCTTCTATCCAGGCATACTCAGAGCTAACATTTCATCCTTTCATGTAATTGTGCCTTTGCCTCTGGTAGACACCCCAATAGTACAGCTTCCTTTGCCCTATGACCCCAGATTTCAGCTTCTACTGGAACTAA
The DNA here is from genome assembly GCA_004027165.1 of Ctenomys sociabilis. Classification (NCBI taxonomy): domain Eukaryota; kingdom Metazoa; phylum Chordata; class Mammalia; order Rodentia; family Ctenomyidae; genus Ctenomys; species Ctenomys sociabilis. The sequence goes on along the minus strand of PVKA01000762.1, from coordinate 80,328 downwards.
AGCAACTTTTTATTGGTGACTTTAGTTAGGATCAGGAAGTGAGTATGCAAAGCACTTCCCCTTCACTCTCTCCTTTCAGGAGCCACCTGGCCACAGAAGGCAAACACCTTGCCTGCATCCATACAGTAAGTTAGATGGGGCAGCCCAGAAAATACAGTGCTGGGTGAAATACCTGTATTAAAGAGTCTGGTGTTACTTCCATCCAAGCCTTGTAAATTAAAGCTAGAATTTTTGAAGCTGATGGTTTTATGCCAGTCTGCCTAAGTTCTTTATTTTTCTCAGAGGATTCTGAATTCTACGCCTAAGAAAGATGCTAAGCATTAGTTACTTCAAACTCTAGCAATTTTCACTCCATGCCTAGAAAACCTTTCTGCTCTTTTGTTGTCTTTGCTGACTAACCATCCTCAGGCTCTTTCCAAGTGATTGCACCAAGTTGCTACAATCCTTTCCTCAACACTGTTATGCCAACGCTATCATTTAGAGAATTATGTTGTCACTATCTTTTTAGACATTTATCTTATCAACTAGATGGTATGTTCTAGAACCAAGATAGCCTTTCATCTAGTCATTTATCCAACACTAGCATAATGCCTGGTCTTTAGTTTGATGTGCTCAGAATGTTCTATAAAAGAATATGTGATTGAACTGGATGCAATAATAGAGGCCTGTAGTACTAGCACTGAGGAAGGCTAAGACAAGAGGATCACAGATTCAACTCCCACCAAAACAACTTAGCAAGATCCTATCTTAAAATGAAAAATAAAAAGGACTGGGGATGCAGTTCAGTGATGGAACACCCCTAGGCTTGCAAAAAGAGATTAACGAATGAATAAAATACTTACCATTTTCAATGAATAGTTAGTAATTCTGAGCAGTAGTTCTTGGCAATACCTTAGTCATTTTTAGTAATAGAATCAAATAGTTCTAGGCTTGACATAAATACATGTGTCTCATTTGTTATTATTATTATTTATTTTTAATATATATTGACCTTATTAACTTATAGTCTACAAGTTCTAAAGGTAATACGTTAATTTATTCAGTTCTTTAATTAGTACACTGTGGGACCAAGAATGAGAAATTCTACATTTGTTTTGTACTTTATTACTGATATATATTTGCCTTTGGTTTTTATAATTTTTTAATAATTAAGTTTATTGATATAATTTAGACATGCATAATCATCACATTCGTAGGGAATTTATACCTGTATGTGATATATCATAATTTCCCATTCCCCTCTCCTCTTTTCAACCTCTCTTCCCCCAAAAATTTTGCTTCCATTTTTTCCTGTCTTTACTCACTTTTTATTTTTCCCATCTATCCTTCTCCCGTTCTTCTTGCCCTTTCAAAAATTACTTTCTATTTCACAATATCTATTATATATTTTGCTTCTGAGATATTCAGTTTATGATACTAGAGTGACAATGAGATTTTTATGTATCTGATTTATTTCACTTAAGGGTATGGTCTCAGACTGGGAATATTACACAACAGCATAAGCACCTGCCTGGCCAGCCCAATGTCCCAAGTTCGATCCCTGGTAGAAAAAAAAAAGGATATCTCAAATTCCACCCATTTAGATAGAAATGTCTCAGAAGAAGAAATACGTGAAAAAATGCTCAACATCACTGATCGTTCAAGAGATGCAAATGAAAAGAACGCTGAAACTCCATCTCATTCCAGAAATAATGGCTATCATTAAAATATCAACCAGTAAAAAACGCTGACGAAGCTGTGGGCAGAAAGGGACCATTCTCCGCTGTTAGTGAAGGGGTACACTTATGCAATCACAGTGGAATTCAGCGTGGAGGATCCTTTAAAGAATAAGACTAGACGTTCCATTTCACCTAGCTTTCCCCTTTCTTGGTATCTTCCCAAAAGAAATAAAAGCATCATACTCATATTACCGCGATATATTCACACCCATATTTGAAGCAGCATAGTCTACAATAACTAAATCTTGGAAACAACACAAATGCTAATCAACCAATAAATGGATAAAAATGATGTTTTTTTCTACTCAGCCATGAAGAAGTATATCTTTGCCTTTGAAGGAATCATTTAAACAATTAGTGTCTTGGTTCCATATGGAGGAACCAAGACACTATAAAATGGAGGCATTAAGTGATCTTATGTCCTCTATTAATTGGTACTTTACATTTAAAACCTGTATTTTCAGTACTGTACATTTAATCATAATTTCAGACCACAGATAAACAGTGGAAATTTACTGAAAAGCCACTGCATTTAATATCTAAAGATATATTTTTATCTTTTTATTGTTACAAAAGAATCCCTTGATATCCAAATAACAAGGTTCATAAAAATGTTCCTATTCAATGGACAGATAATCATTTCTATACTTTGATTAAATTATAAACAAGGAATATTTGGATGTTATATTTGGTGTTTTTTGAGAGAAATATTCACATTAAAATATAATTGTTTATCTGTTGAATGGTTATTTTAATAAGAAAGAAAGTCTGCTTCCCCATCAGCAGGAAAAAGCATAGCTCCTTCCCTTCCTAGTAGCTGGAGCAGTTCACTATAGCACATGCTTGTTTCTATAGTGTGTGCAAAAAGTGATGGATTATGAGGGAAAGAGAAACTATTTAAATGGTCAAGGATTCATAACCAAGAGTATTAGTAACCCACCCAATAACCACCCTTCCTCCTAAAGTATAAAGCTCTGTATTTGTTATGAGCCATAACAGTCTCAGATTGTTTTTCAAAAGCGATCTCCAGCCTCTCTTGCAGCTAGGTATGGTCCTGACGTGAAGTTCTTACTAACACAATGATGACAAAAGTTGTTAGGTATGCTACTGTGTTTACAAAGACTCTTTCAAAAGAGGACAGATGACTTTAACTTCCACTGTGCCTTTTCCTCTTTCTTTCTAGTCAGAATGTGGCCATGATGGCTAAATCTTCAGTAATCATTTTGAAATTTGCAGATGGAAGCCAGCAAGGAGGACGCCAATGAAGTGAATTAGAAGGAGCCTGGGTCCCAGGAGCCTTCACGGGGTCATCGCATAAGCCCTCTGTGTTCTCCAGGATTAACAACTTCCTTTCAGTGCCAGAAAATAAGCTGTCTCTTCAAGCCACTGTGATCAGCTTGTTGATGCTAGCTGACAAGAACAATTCCTCAGTGGGAAAGCACATCCTACCTAAACTGAAAGACAATTTCAGAGCCACATTACTTTAGAAGTCATGTGGGACAAGGTAAATGTTTTGTTGCCTTCACTTGCCAAGTTAAATTTTTAAATCTCAGGTTGAAAAATGACCAGCTACTCTTGCAGGCTGTTTCCAAGCCTTTTTTGTAACAGTTATCCAAACTAAATAGTTCTCCACCGAGCAGAGAAACCAAGACCCCATGCAGCTCCGAGCACCTGCGACTCCAAGTATATGCTGCACCAGGAGGAATAGAAGATTGGTTCCTATGAATATCAGTACCATTGTTTTTCCCATTAAAGTAACTGCTCATAAGTCTGTTTGTCCCTGCAGACTGTGAATTCCTCGAGGACTGACATGATCATATTAATCACCATGTCCCCACATTTTAGGCACTCTATAAAGGGAAGCTGAGTGAGTGAATGAACCACCAGCCTCTGAAGTTCTTATGGGCTCCTTAGGGTCTGAACTCTGCTTTGTGAACTGGAGGGGCTGCCCTTGCCCAGCTCCTGACATGTCCAGAATTCCACTTACTTCTTTGTTCTGCCTGCTGAAAGAAGTAAAATTGGGAAGGAAAGGGGAAAGTGTCTCTTTCCCACCACATTTGAGGAAAAGATAATTTAAAAGGAAAAGATAATGCTGATCACAGTACTGGTTAATTACCTGCACATTCTGTAATTACGAAAATTTTTGTTTCCCTCTTTGATGCAGGAGAATTGTCCATGATTAGAATCAAAGTAAGGAGAAGTAGCTGACAGAGTAGGCACTGACTCAGTAAAGGGAAACTTTTACATCAGAGAAAACAGAAGCATGGTAGGCATGAAGCATTTGGGGAATCTTTACAACTTCCATGAGAGATGTTATGATCATGTCCATGCATTGTGTGCTACCACAAAGATTGGTTCAGATATAAATAACAATGCTCCAACCAGTCTCAAAGGTAGTTTTAGTCTTGAAATGCTTGAAACAAAATCCAGTAGGTAATACAACAAAAATAAAACTTCCCATATTTCTGTGAGCTTTTCTGTCTCTGAGACACAATACCTGATGATCACAACGTAAAGAAAGAGAGGTTTAAGTTGCCTCATCGTTCCAGGGGATCCAGCCCACAGTCAGCTGACTCTAAGGCAAACGTTTCATGGCAGAAAGACATAGTAGAGCAAAGATGGTTTGATCATGAAGGCCGGGAAACAAAGCAGGGAACAATGCCAAAAAGAAAGAAGCCAGGGAACCGAAATAGTTCTCAAAGTCATAACTCCATGGCCCCTAGACACACCCAGAATTGTGCTGTACTAATTCCCCAGGAGATCCACAGGCCATCTGTCCTCCACTGGCCATCCACTTGGAGGCTCTCATGGTCCTCGGTGGAGGCAGCCCGGTCTAAAAACAACCCTAGACTACCTCCTTACTCTGCCCGTAATTCATAGGCCATGAAAGTATCCTTTTTGTATTATTTCCTAGCAGCAAAAATACTAGGTTAGTTCCAACAGGAAGTTTAACACACCAGCTAGAGCCCAGAGCCCAAACTACCATTCTGTCCCATATCACTTATTTTACCCTTCTAGTAGTCTTCAAACTGAAGCCAGAGATTAAATGATTCTTTTAACATTTGCCAGAGTTCATTCCCTTCATTTGATAGTATACCTTTATTTAAATGAAGTGATTTGTTAAATGGATTATGCAAAAAACTTTAACATTACCAACACATTCTCTCACATATGCCTTTTGTTCGCTTCCCAAAATAAATAGCCTTTGGCCATTAGAAAGACAGGAAGAGTGTGTAATTAGTTATCTTACTCCATTCTCCTTGATCAAACAACCTTGTGGGTGTTTCACATTCTTTTACTTTCTCAGATTTAGTGCCATCCTATCTGGACACCAGATGTTTTATTTGAAAACAGTTACTAGAATATAAATGGGATGCAAACTAATCAGGTGGTTGTAAATTCAAATTAGGTAGCTTGTTTGAGAAAATCTTTGGTCAATGAGAGAGCAAAGAAGTATTTTCATCTGATAGAACAGGTGACACACGAGAAAGCTCTGCACAAGCTTCCCGCATTGCTTGGGGCACTCTGTAAACATTAATGGTAACATTCAAGCCACCATGGGGGTCATCTGCCCTTAATTCATAGGCCATGGAAGTATCCCTTTCGTATCATTTCCTAGCAGCAAAAATACTAGGTTAGCCCCAGATTCCCTTCACACCGTACGGACACTAATGATTTGATGTTCTAAAGGAGAAGACCTACAAGTTGGGAATGTCACTCTGTCCTTCAAAGGAGACAGAACCATGATTCTTGTCAAGCCATTTTAAAAGGTCAAGTATTTACTTTAAATGCTGAAAACAAATGCAGTCCTTCTTCTGTGCTCACGATTTTGGTGGCAATAACTTAGGCTCACGTTGTTGTTTTTGTAGTGAAGCTCTGCTATAAGCACAGGACATTCTCGGTATTTCCACTTCTGCTTATCATTTGTGCATTCTAGGGTCATAGTAATAGACTGAACTAGACTGCAGTCATTCGTCAGACATTGTTGATTCATAGTTGGGGCTCCAAGGTTCAAATCAAAGCTGTGTCCTTCTTAGTTGTAGTTCCACTGCCTTCTAATTTAACAGATTTATATGCAAAACTGTGTGGCTTCCTTTGCCAGAAGTGCACACATTTCAAGTGTCCTCAAGGCAATCCACAAGGAATGGGAAGCAATATCAACATTTCTATATTTCCTTTTTATCCTAAAGTGAGACACAAATTACTTTAGATGCACTAAATGCATGAACTGACACTAGTCAGCTGTCATATGACACTGAGGAAGGAATCGTTGTTTTCTAAGAGGCACTTTAAGGTGTTGCCGAGAGTTATGGTTTATATCATGTGCCTGGCTGAATGAATTTATGGTTTAGATAATACAGTCTGAACTAAATTACCTCTCACAGAATGAACAAATGCATAGAAAAGATTCTTTCAAAGAAACTGCAGACTGGAGATAGCATAAATAATATAAGCACAGGTAAGAAAACTGCTGAGCCAAACACTCATTCCTAGGAAGGTCATCATGGTGAACACTGGAAGGTGACAGCAATGATGACCTAATTGTATCAGACAAATTGAGACACACTTCTCTCAAGCTATTTTTAAAGTGGGGGGAAAAAAATCTCATAGGCTCATATGATTTAGAGGAAAAAAACTTATTTTTAAAAATTATTTACCTTTTTTCTTTTCCATATCTTTGTCATATAAAACATACATGCACAAGATGTTGTAATGTGCGTGTTGTGTGCTTGAGCACGTGTGTAGGAGGAAAGGTGCAAGGTAGCTCAGCAGACGAAGTGCCTGCTTAGGTAAGCACAGGGACCAGGGTTCAATCCCAACACCACAATCTCTGGCCCTGCCCCCAGGGATGCTGAGCTGCCCACCAAGACCAGGTGTGGTGGTGAACACCTGTAATCCCAGTGCTGGGGAGGCTGAAAACAGGAGGATCACTACAAGTACAAGTTGCATAATGAAAACCTGTACCAAAATACATTAAAAAAGAAAAAAAAAAGAAACTATGCCAGTCTTCATAGTCTTTAACAAAAGAGTAAAATACTTTAACCAATATAGAAGTACTCAAATATCTCCATTTCATCTATTAATATGTTATTTTTTTCAAGAGTTGGTCCCTTTTATTAAATGATTAAATACATGGCAGAAAGTTGCTTATAAATATTGCTTAATATAAACTGGCTCTTCCTGATGCTGATAATTTGTTTCTTCTACTTTATACTTGGTTAGTCTTTATAAAGAATTAATACATTTTATTAATGTTTTCAAGGAACTAAAATTTATTCCATTATACATTTGTTTTCTTTCATTGATTTTTGTCCTCATCTTTTTTTTTAATTTTTGTTTTATTGAAATACAAATATCAAGAGATAGTTTTAAGATACCTTGACAAGATGGATTTCATAAATTAATACATTGCAAACTGTTTTCATAATGTTTTGGTATCGTACAAGGTGCATACATGATATTATACTTACAGACATTATTACACCGTATGTCTCTTATCAGTAAATAAAGAGAGTGTAGCTGTTTGTGTATCTTATTTTTTTATACCTGGATTACATCAAAGATTCAATAATTAATACTTTCTACCTTGATATTTTCCTAGTGGTTGTCCATAGTACTAGAAGCTGACATAATATACTGTCCAACCACCATTAGTGCAAATCTTGCCTCTCATAGAATTATGTAGAAGCACGGCATTATCTATCCCTACTTTACTGTCCATACACACACATCATGATTCTTCCTTTCTATACCCTTCCTTTGTCTACACCTGTCAGAGATAGGCACTCCATTGTCATTCAACTAACTTAGGTGCTTGAACTCGATAACACAAGCCAACACAGTCCAGCATTCCACAACAATGGTGAGTTATCTGAAGAAGTTGTCGACCATAGCCATTTACAGCTCAACTTAATATTATGGCCCCACGATGTATACTTCATTTTTATACTTTTCTGCTGGATGGTTAAGACCTAGATAGATCAATACTTATATACCAACACATTTGCTTTTTGTTTCTTATGAAGTCATTGAAGTCCCCTCAGGGTTTATCTTGTAATCCTGTACCTTCTTCTGTAGATCCTTTGTCTGTGTCATCCATGTGGATGAGTCATGGCCAATGCTTGACCACTTTGCTCTCTGTGAGAGCCTGAGAGAAAGTTTTCTCTCCATGTGACTCTCCCCAGGCACACTAAAGAACTTCGATCTCTTTCCTCTGTGGCTCCATAATCTCCTTGTTCAGAAAATTTGGAGCTCAACTGAGTTTCATGATGTTGCAGTACAGTTTCTCCTATGTCCTGAGTCTTCACTGACCTTGAAAGGCTAGGGCCAAAATGTTGGCTGGCCTTGTGGCTCTTCTATTTCTCCAACTCTGATTTGTGAACTTAGGTTGTTAACCATCCAGAAGAAAAGCTGATGAGTATCCTGCAGCATATGCCATTCACTTTGCCCTATCAGACTCAATTGATTTTAGTTGCTGTTGTATGTTTTCATTTGTATTTATGCTTTTCGCTTCTTATACTAGGGAGACTATACGATGTTTACACGTGTGTCTGGTTTATTTCACTTATAAGTATATGTTCAAGTGGCATCCACTTCAGTGTAAATGCTTCAAACTTACCATTCTTAACAGCTGAGTAATACTCCATTATATAGAAATATCACATCTTTTTCAACCATTCCTCATGTGATGGACATCTTGGTTGTTTCCAAGATTTTGCTGTCACACATTGCGCTGCTATAAACATAGGTACACATATATCACTATGATACAATGTTTTCAGTTCCTTTGGGAATATTCCCAATAGGGGGATAGCTGGCTTGAATAAAAGTATTCCTACTCTTTTGAGGAGTCTCCACACTGACCTCGACAATGGTTGTACCAGTCTACATTCCCACCAGCAGTGAAGAAGTGTTCCCTTCTCCCCACAACCTCTCCAACATTTGTTGTTGGTTGCTTTCCTTCTGATAGCCATTCTTTCTGGAGTGAGATGGTATCTCAGTGTTGTTTTTATTTGCATTTCACAGATGACTAGCGATGTGGAGCATTTTTTCATATATTTATTCACTTCCTTAATTTCATCCTCTGAGAAGTGTGTATTCATCTCAGATGCCCATTTCTGAATTGGGTCTTTAAATTTGAGGGCTGTGTTATATCTTAGTTCTTTATATAGTCTAGACAGTAGACCTTTGTCTGATTGCTTATTAGTTAGGATTTTTTCAAAATTTGTGGGTTGTCTTTTCACTCTGTGGATAATTTCTTTTGACATGCAGAAGCTCCTTAAGAAGAGTTGATCCCAGCTGTTGATTCTTTCAAGTGCTTCCTGAGCGAATATATGTTTGCTCATGAACTGTTTACCTACCCCTATGTCTTCAAGAGATCCTCCTACTTTCTCTTCCAGGAGATTGAGTGTTTCTGTTTTAATGTTTAGATCTTTAATCCATTTTGACTTTAACTTAGTGCATGGTGATAGAGCTGGGTCAAGTTTCAGTTTTTGGCATGTAGAAAGCCAAGTTTTCCAGCACCATTTGTTAAAGAAGCTATCTTTCTTCCAGAGAGTATGTTTGGCTCCTTTGTCGAAGATCATATGGCTGAGTGTGTTTGTAGATGCTTCTGCACCTTCTAATCTATTCCATTGATCCTCAGGTCTATTTTGTTGCCAATACCATATTGATTTTATCACAGTGGCTTTGTAGTATAATTTCAAGTCAGGAATTGTGATGCCTCCTGCCTTGTCTTTATTGACCAAGATTGCCTTTGCTATTCTAGGTCGTTTGTGGTTCCAAATAAATTTTAGGAATGATTTTTCTAGGTCTGAGAGGTATGTTGGTGGTAGTTTGATAGGGATTACGTTAAATCTGTACAGCAATTTTGGGAGTATGGCCATCTTCACGATGTTGGTTCTTCCTATCCAGGAGCATGGAATATCTTTCCATTTTCTGAAATCCTCTATAATCTCTTTTCTTAGGGTGTTGTAATTTTCCCTAAGATCTTTGACTTCCTTGGTTAAGTGAATTCCAAGGTGTTTCATTTTCCGCGGTGCTATTGTGAAAGATATTGTTTCTATTGTTTCCTTTTCAGTGTGTCCTCATCTTTATTGCTTTCTTCCTCCTACTCTTTGGACTTGAACTGTTCTTTTTTTTATCTTCTTTAAAAGAAAGCTTAGGTCATTGATCTTCAACCTTTTAGTACATTTGAATGTAAGGACTCAAAGTCTACAAATTCCCTCTCTGCACTATATTAACTACATACCATGGTTTTGATATGTTACATCATTATCATTCAACTTAGATTTTCTAATTTCTATCATAATTCTTCTTCACCCATTGGTGATTTAGGAGGATATTGTTTAACTATGGAGTAGCAGGGCATTTTCTTTTTTTTTTTTTTTTTTTTTTTTTTTTTTTTTTTTTTTTTTTTTTTTTTTTTTTTTTTTTTTTTTTTTTGTCTTTTTGAGACAGGGTCTCACTATGCAGTTCAGGCTGGCCTCGAGCTCACTTTGTAGCTCAGGCTGGTCTCGAACTCACAACAATCCTCCTGCCTCAGCCTCCCGAGTGCTGGGATTACAGG
>PVKA01000762.1:20665-69941 GCA_004027165.1 Ctenomys sociabilis | reverse complement strand
GGGCATTTTCTAATTGACTATTTTACTTATATTTTGGACAGAAAATATACTCTTGAATGACTTCAATCTTTTGACACTTGGTGAGAATTTTTATGACCCAATGCATCATTATTGCATCATTAATTATGAAAATGTTTACTGTGGACTTCAAAAGCATATGAATTCAAATGTTGTTCGAATCAGTTTGAATGTTATTTAAATAAATTTGAATGTTTTTTGGTGTGGTGTTTTATATATGTTACTTAGGTCAAGTTTCTTAGACCTTTAATACTGTCATGCTAAATTCTTAATTATAATGACAGATTTCAATTCCTCTGGTTAGCTCTTTCAATGTCTACTTTACTTTTAAACTATATCATTGGGCCCATGCAAATTTAGGATTACAGTAACTTTGTGAACTTACTCATTTATCATCATAAAATGAATTTCAATGCCTTATCATGAAATTGTGCCTTAAAATCGATTTTGTTTCATAGTAATGTACTATACCAGCTTTCCTTTTTTCTACTCTACATGAATTTACATCCTTATTTTTAAATTGTACGCTTGTAGTAAGCAAATATTTAAATTTTTATAGACCCAAGCATCAATGGAATAGATTAGAAGATGAAAGTACAACTGCAAACACTCAGCTACCTTATCTTCCACGTAGGGGCCAAGCATGCTTACTGGAAGAAAGATAGTCTCTTTAACAAATGGTGCTGGAAAAACTGGTTACCTACATACAAAAACTAAAACTTGACCCAGGTCTATCACCATACACTAAACTAAAATCAAAATGGATTAAAGATTTAAACATTAAAACAGAAACACTAAATTTCCTGGAAGATAAAGTATATGGAAATCTTGAAGACATGGGGATAGGCAAACATTTTATGAACAAGAATAAACTTCACAGGAAATACTTGAAAGAATCAACAACTGGGATCTCCTCTTACTGAGAAATTTCTGCATGTCAAAAGAAATCACCATCCCAAAGAGAAGCTTAATGATAATATTACCCTGTAACAGAGGTTGTTAAGCTTAACATCATTGTCTATCTGAATATCAAACACCTTAGACATACATGAAACTAGTATTTTCTAGCAATTATGGATATTTTAAACTTTAAATCCCTATAGAATGTGGAAAAAGAAAACAATTACACATTTTTACATAGAAATTTAGAGATCAAACCACATATATAACATTGTAGCAGGACAATCCCATGACATTTTTTTCTTGTCTCCCATTTTCTTTTATTACATTTTTTACAAACATTTACTTTAAAAATAATATAGCAATAATTGATATGATGTTAGAAGCAGTACACATTTAGAAGACCAAGCTGATAAGTATTTCAAGCATTATTTTAATATTACACATTGCTATCCTCAGCGCAGTTGCTTAGTTCACAGACATCAGCATATAGAGTTAGTCAGGGTGAGAATTCTACCCATTAACTGCTATTTTCAAAAACCTGATGGAGATTCTTAGAATCATTGACTTAACCATCATCATGTTTCTATAAATGTATGGTTTTACCCCTGCTAATTTTTCTAACTTTTCCCCTTTCTCTTTCTTCATTAATTGTTAATTTATCACTTTACTTTTAATTGTGTTACATCTTTCAACTTTTATTTCTTCTTTTGAATTCTTACTATAGGAAGACAATACTAAGATTCTCTTCTCAATGGTTGACAACTAAAATTTGCAGACGAAAAATTAGAGAAAAAGAGGGGCTACAAGGATAACAAATATGTTGGCACTAGCCCTTCAAGGTCAGTGAGGACTCAGGACATAAGAGAACCTGTGCTGTGACATTGTAATTCAGTGGTGTCCCAAATTTTGTGTTCAAGGCTATGGGGCCACAACTAAATGTAATAGATGATGTACAGTGTGCCTAAGGAGAGTCACCTAGAGAGAAAAAATTCTCTCAGGCTTTCACAGAGAGCAAATTGGTCAAGCAATAGTCATGACTCATCCAGATGGCTAACACTGACAATTGATCTACAAGCTGCTGTATAGGGTTTCAGGGGAAATCCTGAGATGATTTGACTGACCTTGACAGATAGCGAAAGTTACATTTTTAGTTATATAGATAGGTCTTGTTTTCACTTGGTCTTAACCATCCAGCAGAAAAGTATAACCATGAGATATGAAAAGTAATGCCATATTAATATACTGAGCTGTAAAAGACACGTCAACAACTTCTGACAATTGCCAGTTGTGCTGATAACTCACTACCATTATGGACTATTAGACTATATTGGATTATTTTGCTGAATTCAAATACTACAATATTTGAACTGGCATCAAGTATGAAAAGGTCTTTTAAAGACTTCTCCAAATATAGCTTCTGTAACAGCAGTGGACACCCTCTCTCTAAAGGGGTTTTATATATATATACATATATATATATATATATATATATATATATATGTATATATATATAAAAGATAGGATAGGTATACAGCTTTCTCTTAGCTCAATGAGAAGAAATGTTTGTACTAATATTGTTTAGACAAGATATCATGTCTATATCTTGTCCTCTGCATAACTACTACAAAAACAATAATATGCAATATATTAATTATTGCAACTGTCCTATTTTGAAACTGTTTCATTATTTTATCTTTTTTTCTCATTAAAATGAATAAAAAAATTTTTAAAATGAATTTTTGTCATCTTACTACCACAGCTTTTTACTATTAATAATTAATTTACATTTAATGTAATGTATCAATGGGCTTATAGGCATCATCTTATTATTTATTTCTTATTTGACTTATCTAATTTATGTCTTTATTTGTTTCTTTTACTTAGAATCTTATATGCATATGTTGGATAGTTTCACTGTTCCCTACATACCTATTTCATTCATCCCTATTGACACACTTTCTTGTATGTTTTATACTGATTACTATAATAAATTAATTAAAATAGATAATTTCTATTAACCTGTCTTTTAGACCTTTAATTCTGTCTTGTTATGTGTGTTATCTATGTTAAAATCCATTAGGTATTTGACTTTATTCTCATATTTATTTCTGAAATTTTTTTTCATTTCTCTAGATTTTAATTATCTGGTGAACTTTTCTAGTCCTTCCTTTTCTTCAATTTTTGAACAGAAAAGACTATATCTTAGCTACAGTACTAAACTTCTTGTGAGTCTGCTTTGATTTTCTGATATTTCACTTGGAGTTTGTCCATGAGAGCATGTTTCTTGGCATGGCAAGCAATTTTCACTTGAATAACAGACGTGATGATTCCCAAAGATATTGCCCTCCATCACAGAAGATGGAACATTATTCTGCTAGATACAATAAATCCAAATGAAAGGTGAGCTTCTTTACCCAGTTGAAACTGAGCTATACTGGATGTGTTGCAGTTTTGGTAAGATCTAATCTATCTTTAACCCAGTTCCTAAAGTAAAACACTCAAGGGCTTTTAACTGAGATTTTGATGAATCCTTCATCATAAGAGCCAGAAAACTATAGGACAACCCTTCTGTTTTCAAACATACCTATAGAAGTTAGCAAATGTTTTGAGAAACAATACACTTGAGGCCCTTCCATTAATTTTTGTATACAGCCTGGATAGAACTCCAAAATTTTTATTTTACCAGATTATTTCAATTTGAGCAGGAACTTTTCACTTGAGCCAATCAAGTAACAAGTCAGGGGCCAGAATGAACAAAATTCTTCAAAAAAAAAGGAGGCAGACAGAGTTAGAGAGACAATGAAAGCAATCAGCACATAATAAGAGAGTCTCTTCTCTTCAGAATTTTAATCTTCCTTTCTTCATTTCTTTTAAAAGCATATAGATGGTCATGGTGTGTGTGTGTGCACACTTGCCTGTGTGGATGATCAATCCTTTTTTATTGTTTTCAACGATAACACAAGTTTGATACAAACTGAAAAAGAAAGCTCCAGCCTTCATCACTTTACTATTTGGTAATAATGTTTAAATTTCTAAATTCCATGTGAAGAGGTTTTCTGTTTCTTTTTTGATTGTTTCATGGAGGAAGAATTATGTTAGAGTCAATACTCACTTCTTTTGAAATCTTGTTTGTTTAAAAGCCACGGGCAACATGAATTCACAAAGTCGAAAGCCCTTTTGCAGTTTGACATCTAGCCAGGGTTAGGGCAATTACAAAAAGTAGGAAGTCCAATAAACATAAAGCAAACTGGCAAGCAATCTGCAGAACATGGTGACTTGTGTAACATTCTCTTTTCACTGTCAAACAGAAACCCTCAGTCACATTAACTAAATGGGAGATGAGGTGGCTGAGAACACAATGGGCTTCTTAAATACACATATCATTTGCCAACTTTTTCTACAAGAGTAAGGTATTCATAAAAACTACTTCCTCATCATATATTAATTCTTATCTGAATTTCATTAGGATATGAAAATTACATAGAGGAAAATACTTCATAGGAATATTATTTCTCTGAGATGTTATTTAGAATCATTGTTTATCACATTTTTAAGGGGAGACTAACTCTTTTATAGGCTTAAAGATGTGCAGTGAATTTTAGAATTTTCCATGTGCATTAAATTCTTCCTAGTATAAACAAATCCTGCCATGGTTTGATTTTTACATATATAAAATAATAACATATAGAAAGGCACAATACTGACTGCTTCCTGACCCATCTCATGAGTGAGCACAGCAACTCTGAAAGTATTTTCTAGACCTAACTTTCTAGATGAGGAAACTGAACATAACTATACCTAGGACTGTCAGACTCCAAAGCTAGTACCCTAACTGCAATGGCATGTTGTCTTCCATATATTTATTGAAGGAAATAAAGCTCCTGTCCAAGAGAGGGACAAGAGGGGGTCCCAAGTGGGTAGGCCCCTGGAAGCTGTCTCATCCAGGAACTTTTATAGAGGAACATCTATAAAAGTGAGGCAGGTGAGGCAGGCCTAAGGTGGTGGAGAACATGGGAACTCACTTAGGTGGCCATGAGGTGGGACAAAACTATGGTCAACCAATGAGATTATAAGCACCATTGCTCAGGTAAAAATTGATTAATTCCAGTATCAAATGGGGAAGCAAGTGAGTCACGTAGCAAGTGGGCATGAATATGGGACAGGGTCTTTTCTTGTTGGGAGTTGGGTTAGTGACTCATTTGAGCTCTTTGAAGGAGATATATACCTACTTAGAATATCAGTCCCTGATGCCCATCCCTGGGGAAGCATGTAGCTGTACTTGTTTTCTCTTTGGTCTTGAAGTCTGGCCCATGGGCAGTGTCTATCTCTTTCAGGTTGCAAAGTCACCTTGTCTTCCATCTTGTCTCCTTGAGAGTCTGGCCCTGTCTGACTGCCTATAATATTTCTATCTAATTCAGCTGTCTACAACAATTCCCCCTCTGAAGAAATAACCAAAAATGCCATGAGGGAACCATGGGTGATGATTGCTCTGGCTTCTTCAGGCTGAAAGGGGTCATAGTTGTTGACTAGTAGTCAAAGATACTCTCCTGCCTAAAGGCCCTTAATAGACACAAGGCATTGATATCTTGGGTAGGTGTAATAGCTTTAAATCTGGAGGAGACAAAGCCAAAGAAACTATTAAACATACATAGGTCAAATAATCACAAAAGGATAATTGTGAATATGGTAAAAATAATTTTCACCAAATAGATAGCAATGACTTCCCATAAAAATGATAAAGATAGGGTCCAGGGGACTTCAGCATCTTACACGCCATTGATTTGAATATCAATGCTATTGAATCTCAATGCTATTGATATTAAAATGCTATTGATATCAGTGCTAATATTTTGAAAAGTTATTGAGACATTAGAAGAATCTGAATGTCAATATCTTAAAGTTTATAATTATAAAAAAGACTAGTTAGAACTTTTTGTAAGTTCACTGACAGAGATCTTTTAAACATGGGGTTTAATCCCTTTTTTATCTTCCATGGCCATTGGAATAATAAGAATTGGCCAAATAAATTGGCCAATTCTTATTATTACTGGAGGTACATGAATTACAGGACCTAAGGAAAACACTGAATATTCTCCAGTTAGCAAGTGAAGCCACTGGCTGGGTAACTACTGACACATCTGCATGAACATCTAATTTAACAGGCTTTCTCCTTATATTGACAATTACACAGGTTCCCTCAGGCTGAGAGAGGAAGATCCATGACTACCTCAATCTGAAACTTCCTCTGACTCCATAATGGACACTTTCTTTTTTCATTCTATAGCAGCTTTGGACATTTTTACTTAAAACTTCCATTCTCTCTGTCTGGATCCAGGGAAACAACTTTTCCGACTAGTCTTCCTTTTTTCTTGTATTTTAGGACAGGGTGTACAGGGTCTCACTGCATAGATTGGATTCATAGTGATCTTCCTGTTTATAGCCTCCCTAGTGCTGGGATATAGGTGTGCATCACCACACCCAGTCTCAAGTCTCAGTGTGCCCTAGGGGAAGGGTCAGCATGGCAGGCCAGAGAACAGAACTCCCAGCCCCTGCATCTAAGCAGATGCTTTAATCCACTGTGCTATTTACAGCTTCATTTCTGTAAGCTGCTAGTATCACTATTCTCATTTTCAATTTATAACTCCATTCTATATCCTTTCTACTATGCAACACCTCACCTCAGACAAATTCATGCCTGCAAACCCTTCTAACTTCTTCAGATTGCGTCAGATATCTTGGGCCTACTGAACAAGATATATATATATATATATATATATATATATATATATATATATATATATATATATATATATTTTTTTTTTTTTTTTAATTAAAAGGCAAAAATACTTCCCTATTCTCTTACTACAGTAAGTTTTGAGTTCAAAAACATAAAAGTTAAAAATAACTTCTCTCCCTGGTTTTCTCCCAGTCCTGATTATAGGATACTAAGAAACAGTTTTTATTAAGGTATCAAGTGAGCTGTCTGGAGCAAAAGCTATCTTTTGTAGCTTTTTTCTAATATTTGGAGCTGTTTATCTTTCTCCTAGTAAATAGATAAAATTTAAAATAGCTAGAAGGCTTGGTTTTAGTTCTTCTTAGACCTTTAAGAATACACACTAGAAAATGTCTTTTATCCAATCTCCTGTCTGTCTATTAGGTCAGCAGGGGGTCTAAATGCATGGGCTCCAATGGGAACAGGTAGTTCCACTAGATGTCTTTTTCTTGGCTCTTTATAACAATATGATATTTATCTCAAAATGTAATAGCAGCTTGTAATGCTGCCTTTTACTAGAAGTCAAAGCTAAATTTAAGATTAACATTCATAAGTCTGAGTAAGTCCTTTAAAGACATCAGTGCACTTATCAGGGTCATCTGAAGATCTTCTAAGATCCAACTTTATTTGATTTAGGTTATAGGGAAAAAGACACATGAACTAAATTGCCTATTTAATTCTTTAAAGGATATTGTCCTTGAGGAACTTGTCTAAATTCAGGTAAGGATGGGTGTAGCCTTGCAGAGGCCTGGATGACAGCAAGTTTAGAAGCCTACACTTTAGAAAGGCAAATAGGAGAAACCTTACTTTCAGTAATGGTGGGTGAGGCTGTGACTAACACTATCTTGTCCATAGGCTGCAAGCGTTATGGAGAAGCAGCCTTAGGCTCTGGGAGAGTGAATGCCTTAGGCACCTGAACTGCCTGGTTCTCCTGTAGCTCACATCTACATTTCAAAACTAGGTAACATTGATTTTCATAATGCAAATGAAATCTGAGCATAAGACATATTTAACATTTGGCTTTTTATCATTTTAGTTGTAAAATAGTGTCCTAACTGATACTTTTCTCTGCATTCCATTTTGGTTGCAAGGGATTCATAGGCCATGCATATGTGCAGCAAAATATTAAGCTGCTCTTTATCATGCATAAATCAAACACCTTCCAGTGCACAATGATGCACTCTAAGGGAGTAAGAGACTTTGACTGTGAAATTCTCATAATCTGGAATGCAAAGAGAGTTCTGGACCCACCTTACCTGTAATTGATACCCCCTCAAGGCATACCCTGGTTAGACTACTCCAGAGCAGGTGGATGTTCTTGGAGAGAGGGTAGAAATGATCTGACCAGCCTATCCACCCTTGAACTGGTACACAATTTTTGTTTCCTGAGAATCTCACAAACCATGCGAACTGTGCAATTACTCTTATTGAATAATTGCAAATGTTACAATTGGTCTGGTGACAGTAGTGTGTATGGAAGGAAGCATAACTATTGTATAAAAAAGTGTATGGGAAGCAGAGTACTTTCTCTACTGTACTGTAAAAGAGACCACCTTTGGAGGTAGATAAAAGAAACAATGGAAACTTTGCCCTGGGTCCTAGGACAAAGAAATCTCCAAGACACTTGAGTTCCTCCATGTAGTCACCAGGGCAACGTTTCCTAGAAGGACTGGGTTATGTTGAGTCTTTGGAGCCTACATGTTAAACTTACATTTATCATCTAGCAATCACATTCTACATATTGGCAAAAACATTAAAGCTCACAAAAATCTTTCTTACTCTTAACATGTAAGGCACAGATGTAAATCATTTTCCTGATAGCTACTGTAGAATGTAAACTATTTCAAGCTGCCTCAGACTAATTTCTAAAGGAATGACTTATTAAGTTGTTCTACTGAAAAACCAAGGTAGAATTCCTAGTTTATTAGCAGAGAGAAAAAAGTACAATAGGTCAGTGGAGATCTTTCAGTGGTCAAGAGCCAGTTTCCACTAAGCACCTTTAGGTATCCAGCAAAGAGTAACCCTGGCCATGTCATCTTGGGTGTTCTTAGTTTCTTTTGGCCCACACAACCGGAGATCAGTCTCCAGAAGGGAATCTATCTGCCTCTCTGGTCAACATTCCATCAGCCATCGGCTTCAGTGGGATTCACCAAAGAACAGCTGGGGAAACCGGTCTGTCTTAGTTACTCTTCTCTTGTTGCTGGGACAAATACCTGACACTTAAATTAGAGAAGGAAAGGTTCATTTATCTCACAGTTACTAGAGGTTTCAGTCCACATTTAGCTGGCTTCTAGGCAGAGCGGCACATGGCAGAGGGCAACTTTTCATGGCAGTGGCAAAGAGCAAGAGCACAAAAAGAAGAGCAGCAGCAGCTGAAGCAGCAAGCCTCTGTCTCCTCCTTCCACTGATGCAAATTAGCGGCCCAGGGTAGATGCAGCATCCACACTCATAATAATCAATCACAAACTCTAGAAGCCACCCCAAGACTGCATGAAGCTTTGGGGGTGACACCTGTGCGCAAACCATAACACTGTCCTCTGCTTTAGTGAGTGGCCGCTGCTCTAGGAGCACTGACTAGCTGGCAGAGTAACCACTGTTTGTCCAAGTTCTATAAGAGACAGTTGAAAGCCTGAACAAGACTACCTAGTGCTTTGCAGTAAAAGTTTTAAATTCCATAACTTAGATCTTATGCACCTGTAGCTCACATCCTAGGTCTAATGCTAATTAGACTAAATGTGTTTTGGTCCCATGAGTGTGCTGCTTTGGGAGATAGCTCCTCTAGTGTCACCCAGAAGTGAGTTCTCTCCACTGTGTCTCAGGTTTAGCCTCCCAAAGGAGACCTGCTCAGAACACTGAGCTGGGACATGGCTTTAATATGTGTCCTGACCAGGCATAGTCCTCTGTCTCATCTGACCCAGAGATGGGGTATGCATCCTTTTACTAAAAGACTTCCCTGTCTTCAGCATTAACATATGCTCATTTTCTAAGGGCTACACTTAGTTCTAATAGTCTATATCATTTTCCTAATTTTACATGCCTCTAAAAGGGAAAATACAAAAAGGTAGGAAAATTAGAAGTAAGGTCAAAGAAAGGAAACTGAAACAGAGCAGACCTGACATTTCCTCTAGCATGTAGAGGGGAATCAGAACCATTCTGTCCCAGTGAAACCTGTCCTCCAAGTCTTTAAGAACAGTTGCCAATCTAATGTCATTTAACTGGCAAAAGGAGTCCCATGCTTCATATATAGGCATGTATATTTTCTAAGTCTGAGCTAGATTTAAAAGTCCCATTTTGTAGAAGTTTATATAAAGTCCACTAGAAGGCTTACTAATGATTGTCTAAAGTCAAGCAAGGAATATCAGTACGTTTATTAACTAGTTCAAATGCAACATACATAAGTACACAACAGTCATGCGAACTGTGCAATATGATATCTACCTCCAAAAGTGGTAGATAAAACATACATAAAGTGACCCATTAAAGAAATATCATAACTTTATAACATTTCCACGTTTTAACTTAAATTTGCCAACAACATTTTCACCAAAATTTTAACAAAACCATATGAGACAAAGCATAAACAATTGTAAGCAATTTTAACCAAACTGTATAAACCAAAACTGTATGAGGCAAAGCATGAACAAATATGAGCAATAGGCAAAGACATAACAACATTGGAAGCATAAAAATTTGTTACCTAAGCAAGTCCCAGTCTATAATCTGTGAAAGAAAAGCAAACCCATACCTCTGTCCAATAATGTCGGTGGGAACCTCCAAATGACACAGGGAGATACACTGATCTTGAGTAGATGACCTCCAAATAATATAGGGAAAAAATGAAACTTCCGACCTGAAAGTTACCTGGGACGAGTGCATGTTCACTAATACTGAAGAATGAATTTTAGGAACAAACTGAGGTTATGAGCAGAATATATTTATTGGGGGAAAGAAAGCTCCTGTCTGAGAGAGGGACAGGAGGGGGGCCTGCGCAGGTAGTCCCCCACATGTGTCTTATTTCTTTTCAAGCTGTATTACTTAAGTAGATAAGTAAAGGGAGAAAATAAAAGTCAAACTTATCAGTCATATCAGTTGTCAATGGCTCAAATAAATGTTGACTGAGGGAGAAAACGTTGCAGCTAAAAATGAACTTCTGGCATTACCTGAAGATCATGATACTTTGTGTTATCTCTATGCAGAACTCTGAAATGGGACCACATTCATTCTTTCCATCCCTGCATTTTCTTTGAAGAACCCTGCTGTCCCTAACTTCTTGCTGTGCCTGGTGGCCTAACTTGATCCTTTACTGTCCAACAACCTGGATTCTAATGAAAAAAAAAAAAAAAAGAATGAAAAAAAAACCTATGCTACTCCAATACGCTGTCAAGACTGGGTCTGCTAGCATGTGTGTAGTCACTGATTCCTCTTTGGATAATGTCTTAACTCAGCAATGCCTTCCCATCTCCTTTTTGCCCTCATCTTCATTTTTGATTCTTATTACCATTATTGCTGCTACACTTGTTGTGATTATTGTTCATGTGTCTTAATTAATGCTTTCATTTTTACACCATTTAGCCAGACTTGTCTACCTTACTGTTATTTCCCCACCATATGCCTCTTTCTTGTTAATCTTAATAAAGATATCAAAGACTCCGGTCTCATCATAAATTAATTCCGCTTCCTCTGGGATACTTAAAAGTTTTAGGTCTCTATAAAAGCATCTGCTGTAAATTTACTTCTTTCTTCTATTCTGCAGCTTTTATATTATTTTTAATCAAAACAATAATCATAGAACTGTATCTTAAGGAATACTCCCTGTGTCATGCTATTTGCATGGCATTCAATTTTAATTCTTTCTTGTCTTATTACCAGCTTGTTATTCAAAGTAACTCTTTCCTCTTTCCTCAGATTGGACCAGCTGATAGGTTTTGGAAATAACACTTCTGCATGTAACCCCTCTGAACGTGGGCAGATAATGCTGTAGGAAACAGGAATTGTTGTAGCCAGGCAACAACTGCAAGATCATCACATGGTCAAGCAGTAAGGTGCATATAAAAAATGCAGGCAGAGGTTCCTTAGAACCTCTGGAGGGGATGTCTTAATATTAGCATTACAAAAATGTCTCTAGCTCCCCAATCTTTAATACATAATTTGTGAATAATGTTATGCATTTGCAGCTGGCAGTGAAGTATGATATATTGTTAATGCTTTTTTGCAAATGTTAGAATGGATAGCTATCAAGACTGTTGTCTCTGATGGCTCTCATATAGCACAGTCCAAAAAACACTTCAATCTCCTGCTAAACTAACGGTTTTACTGTTCTACAGATCATTAGAATTTTTATTACGTCTAAATAATAAAAGCCTTTTATTAGGGTCAATTCATAGCCATAGAGTTTGCAATTTTAGGATTTTCTCCATGGATTTGGCTCGTACTCTGGAATCTAGGCTTTCGTTGATTTTAGGGGGAAAGTAAGTTAACTTTCTGTTGCTGCCTTGGCTAGGAAGACAGTTCTGACAACATTTAAATACTGTGCCAGAAAACCAAACGTATCAGATGCCAATTAACATTATCAGTACGAATTCATCTCACTTCTCCTTGGTTCGAAGGAGACTGGACTACACTGAGGGGCTGCATTCACGGAGCAATTATGAAATTTCCTCCTGTCATTCACTTCTGTGTGGTGTCTCTGGGCCACTGCTGGTGTTGCTCCTTTAGCAACAGCATATTTAGCGCTTGTCATAGGCAGGAGTATTCTGAAATTGTGAGGGAGGAGCTATGATTTATAATGTGCTACAAATTGCTCTCAGCACTAGAATACAAATTCAAATATGATAGTTGATACCAATCTGCACTGTATTTGGAGTAATCCCAATTGCTTATGAAAATCCCTTGATGGATTGGGGATACATTTTGTCTACCAAACAGACATTCTAACTGTATTGAGAATTCAGACACAATTTTTAAAATGCAGAAGGGATTTCAGGGTAAATTAGATTTTTGAAACCCCAAGTGTTCAAAATGGAAGCATCTTTGCTTTAAGCACCAAGACCCTGTAAAATTGTGCAGATAGGGTGGCCTTGAGAAAAATTCCATTCTTGGCAACTACAACTGGGACTGCCAATTGAACACAACTTTAAACAATCTGTGCATGTTTGGTATTTCTGTACATGAAGAAAAAATGCTATATAGCTCATCAGTCTTTATTGAACAAGAACACCTAGTTTGTGTGATATGCTATCACACATACACACACACATACACATACACACACACACAAATCCATTGGCAGCTATTTCTGCAATATCTTCAAAAATGCTAGAGAGAAAATAAATATGCAATATAACTATTGAACCAACATTGTTATAACACATTTTGATTACTTGCTTAGAATCCAACACATCTATAATGCATTACTTGCTTAGAATTTGGAATAAATTTAATGTAAACAAATAGCAAGTTCAAATGCCTATATCTAACTTGAGGGAAGAAAAGAAAAACAGGCAGGTACAGCTAACTGAACTAATCAGTATACTGTCACCAGCAGTAGAAAGAAACATTCTCATTGGGCTTGCCCTGAGCTATGATTAACTGAGTAAGATGGAAAGTGAAGCATGGTTGTTGGGAACAAGGAAGCAGACATTTTTGTAGCAATGAACATGGCTCTTGCCTGTTGAAAGACCCAAAGGAATTCCTCAACGCTAGTCACCAAGTCAAGGATGTTGCAGGATAGGAGGATTTGATCCTCCTTATCATGTTATAGATGGGAAGGAGGCCAGCAGATATTCCTCATGTAAGTTAAAAACTTGTGTACTAAGGTATCCACCACAGAGCACCAGAAGCTGGGTAACTCAAACAACTGAAATCTATTCTTTCACAAATCTATTCTTTTCCCTCCTTAGGAAAACTGGAAGTCCAGGACCTAGTTGTCAGGAGGGTTAGGTTCCTCCGAGGCCTCTCTTTGTCTTGCAGCTCGTCATTTTCACTTGTGTGCTCACATGGCCTTCCCTCCTTGTCCAAAAGGGTCTGAATCCCCCCTTCTTGTAATGCAAGTTACACTGTTTTAGGGATTGACTTAGTGACCTCTTTTTAACTTGGATACCTCTAGAAAGGCCCTGTCCTCATACTCTGTCATACTCTGATGCTCCAGGAATAAGGACTTCAGCTTGAGAGTTTGGAAAGGGACATCATTCAACCCACATGAATTTCAATGTTGACATTAATTATGTTTCATCTTCCCTGATTTTCCTTATACTTTTGCAATATTCCCTTAAGTATCATTGGAAATTCTTTGCTCTTAATGTGGAAAGAACATGTTAGGGAAGCTAGTACAACATGTAACACATTATGGTCCTAAAATGGCCCTATGAGTGTCATTTATGCGATGTTCAGCTACCTTATTTCATATGTTGTGGAGAACTGGGTTATGGTTAAACTTGGTGACATGACTTGCTTTAGTGGACAAAATGCAGATGGATCCGAGATGCACTAGTTCTAGTAAAGCACTAAGAGTCCCTGCATGGCTCCACTATGTCCCCCTTTCCACATAACATGTGCCATATCAACCCTGACCATTGTAAAATATCATGATTTTGGAGTTGCTACCATCATCTGGCTTAGCTGCAACTTGACAATCCATCCTTCGCCGAACCTCCTACCAATCTGTATTGTTGACCTATTGGGCAATGACTAGAAACCCCACTAGCATGGCCTAAATACATCCATCTGCTCATTCTGGCCAACACTGTAAGTTCTCTTTCAAACTCTAATTTCTTTTCCTTTTTTTTTCAATAAGTAATCAGTAAAAGTGATTTGAAACTCTGCAGAAACCTTTACTCCTCAGACTGAGGTGCAACTTTGCCATGGGAAGCTCTGAATCAAAGAAAAAGCCACTCCAGTAAGAGTTCAAGAAAGTTTTTAGGGGGAGAAAAACAGAATTCCACCACTTCTGACATTGCTTTATCTACTTACCAAATACCTCTCCCTGCCAGTTGGAGAAAATTTTTAGTCCATGAATCCTAGTTCTGATACCTTAGCTGCAATTTGAGCTACATATTCCTGTAATTACTTACCACATGCAGATATCACACAAGGCTCTTCAGATGCATTATTCCATGTAATCTCAGTGGCTCTGTACAACCGGTGGGCAGTTTTATTCCCATATGGCCGGTAAGTAATTGCTTTTCTGGCTCATATGGCTGTAGAGGTTCAGATACCACATCCTTAAAGTATACACAGTATGACAGTGCACCAAGACACGTTTTATTCTCAGAATCTCAGAGAAGTAAAGCACCATTGTGGATTTTTAAGATGTTTCTTCTTCTTTGCCTTTTGATCTATCTTTAAATTTTTTAGGACATTTATGATAATGGGGAGAACATGGAGGAAAGTATCTGAATGGATAGTAAATTAAAAATCCATAGTTGATTCACTTCTGCTTCAGATAGGCATAATAGATGAGAAAGAAAACATATCAAAAGGAAAAACAATAGACTAGAAAACCACAGCAAGGCTCAAAAGCAAGTCAGATATTCTTTTAGATCAAGAAATAAATGGATGCTCAGAACAACACAACGCTGACACTGTAGTCTCATGGACTCTGGTGGGGGCCAGAAGCCCGCTCCGACCAGGTAATGGGGGCTAACTGTGTTCTGTGCCAGATGGATATCTAGAGCTAAGCTCACTGCTTGAAGCCAGAGCAGGCTGAGGCTCTCTGCTGCTCCTGAAAGGAAGCTTTTAAAACACTGCGGAATGAGGCCTGAGCATTCAGCTGTTAGGAAGCCAAATTGAGAGAAACGGAGCTCCCCTCCGGCTGTGTAAATATCTGAGCTCCAGGCTCTGTACCATCAGAAATTATAAAATCTGGTTCTTACCTCCCCACTTAAGATGAACTTGCAAAACAAACTAAGGAAAACTAATGCTAACAAGGAGCCATAAATATGTAATTAATTAAACGCACTCCAAATAAAATCAATATCATAAAACAATTTAGCAAAGGTTTTAAAATAAATATGGTTAGAATAGATTAATATAGGTTAAAAGGGTTAACACAGAGGTTGACACAGGTTAAAATGGTAGACATAAAGGAAGCCACGGCTTTCACAAATACAACAAAAATGAAAATGAAACCACAAAGACAAAGCAAGTGTATTTAAAGTAACTAAACTTTCTCATGGAAATGAGAAACAATAAATATAAAAAGTTAGTATGATAAATTCTCTGCTGGACTGAAGAGAAGTAGTAAATTTGCCCAGCTCTTGCATAGAGAATTGAAGGAATAAATGTTGGGAATTTTTGAGTTGAAAAGAAACACACATCCTTACATTAGATGTGTGCTCCAAGTTCTGAGCAAGATAAGAATAAAACCACACTCCATTTGAAAAAGGGAAATCCAAAACCTATCAAAAATGACGGTTGTAATGCAAAGGAATGGCAGCCAATCTAGCACCACAGCTTTCCTTAGCAAGGAAACGAGCCAAAAGACAGTGGGGAAAACATCCCGAAGTGCTCCAAATAACAAACAGTAAATCTCAAATTTTCTACAGAGCTAAACATTTAATTAAGAGTGAGGGGGGAATAAAAGCTTTGCAACACAGATAAAAATAAAAGAGTTTGCCACACAGAGATGCTAATTAAAAAAATTATTAAAGAATATGTTTCAGCAGGAAGAAGAGGAGAGCCGAAAGGCAGAGTATCAATGTCAACATCATGCTCTCCTCACCATAACCAGCGCCTCCCTCCACATTACATGCCCGTGCCCCTGACCTTTCTGGAGTCAAGCTTGGCCACTCAACTTTGGCCTGGGAAATGGGAATAGGGTGTATCAGTGCTGTGCTCGGGCGCGTTAAGAGCCATCCCACCCTCCTGCGCCCTGTCCCCTCTGCGCCAGCTCTGTGCCCTCTTCCAGACAGGAGCTGACCCCTCAAGTGGCCTTCAATGTCCAGGTGCTTCTAGCCAATCTGAAATGTAAGCAAATAAAATTCTGTGCAGAAACCACTGCTTTTAAAGTTGTTTGTTACCAGAGTATTATGACTATGAAGAACAAATATATAGACTTTGAGAGACTGCAGAAATTGATTTTTTGAATGCTAGGAAATTTAATTAAAAACCAATTTAAAAAATTACTAATTTTTAATAAACATCTAAATCTCTAAGCAACAATAGCATGGCATATTTTCCAAGGAGAATTAAAACATATTATGAAAGACAGAGAATACTATATAATCTTAAACTTTGTTTAAGGTGCATAGGTTTGTGCCTATTTAAAATTTAAGATATCATCAGTAGAATAGAAAAATAACCTAAAGATTCAAGACAAGGGTAAAAGGAAGAAGATGGTGAAAACTTGCCTAATTCAAGTGAATTAAGACAAAGGGAAAAGAAGGGAGGAAGGTAGGAAAGGAGCGAGGGAAGAAGGGAGAGAAAGAAAACTAGCTAGCTGGTGTCCACACCAGCTAGGTGTCAGACAAAATAGATTTAAGGTAAAAAAGCATCAATTGTATTGAAGTGAAGCATGCACCGTGTAAAAGAACCAATGTGCTTCAGCCTAAAGCCCCTCTCTCCTCAGCCCTCTCCAGTCAAACATTAGTTCCTACCTCCCTTGTTCCTACCATTCTTGTAAATATCACCAAAGATCTTCACAGTTTCAAAAACTGAAAGTCATTTTTCATTCTTCTTCCTGGGCAACTTCCGTCAACATGTGACAGAGGTGACAATGCCCTCTCTCTAGAAAGCCTTTCTGGAGGATATATTCTCCTTCGCTCTTCTTCCCTCCATCTATTCCCAGCTTCAGTGGAGGTCAGACTTCAGAAGTCTTCCTTTGCTACCTCACAATAGCTAGGGCAGTAGAGAAGCCAAGGGAAAGGGGAGGCATGTGGAAAATACATTAGTCCCCCGTGAAGCAAAGAAGAACAAGAAGTCCATAAATCCACAGAACCAGTACAGTGATAATCAATGGACATTATAGCTCACAGGTCCAGGGACCTTTTCATCCTTGCCCCTATCCACAACTCTCCCAGTCATACTCATCTCACTGAATGGAAATCCCATTCATCTGGACAGACAAAAACCTTTAAGAACCATCTTTGACTCCACCTTTGCTCTTCTAACTGACATCCAGTTTCCCAGAAAATCCAGTGGGCTGAACATCTGAGGCACAGTTATCCCTTGTCCTATCTGCAAAGGATGCTTTCCAAGGCCTAAAGTATGGTTTGTCTCCAATCTTATGCATATGCCTTTTCCCTGCATGCCCGGCAGCCTTGCCAGATAGCACTAGAGATCACTCGTCCTTTCGTGTTATGGGCCCTGGAACCTCTTCTGCATCAAGCACTGTGCTGCTACAGCAGTCAGTTTACCAAGTAGCAACAGGCAGGCAACATGTACAGCTTGGTGACACAGGACCAAGGGATCAGTCACAATCTGAGCAGGACTGAGCAGCACAGAGCAAGATTTTTATCTGCTACTCAGAGTAGCAGGCAATGTAAAATTTTTGCACTGCTTGCTGCTGAAGTTTCCATTTCCATTTCATGGGAAACACGGAATGCATAGAGCACACCTCACTTCCCAAGCATCACCTCTTGGTCTGGACTGTCCTGAGTCTCCTCGCTGCTCCTCCCTGTCTCCTCCAGTCTATAGTTAGTCTTCATGCAAACACCAGAAATGAGCTTTCCAAAGACAAAGGTCATCCCCCATCATCATGACCTTGTCATTTATCAAACAAATCCAATGCTCTCCCCATGGGACCTTTTCCATAGTCTGCCTAGAATGCCCTCCCCCGTCACAACCACACACACATATTCACAAATACTCACGCACAACTGGCTCTGCACCTCGCTTTGTTCCAACCCATTTATGGGCCACATCCCGAGGTTGCCTCTTCTGGCCACACGCTGCCCCTCAGTTCCCTGCTCCACCTGCCCTCTCTGATTCACCTGGCTAGGGCCCCCAGTCACCACTAGCTGTGACACCTGACGTTAGATGCTGTCTGTTCAGGTGCTCGCTGAAGTAAGGCCTTCTCGGTCTTTGTACTGTTTTAGTCATAGCACCTACACCAGCGCTGAGCACATCATAAACACTTGCAAAATGTCTAGCTCAAGTCAGGCAGTTAATCCTGAAGCCAGCCACACGCATCTAAGATCAAGAAGACATGGCCTCAGTCTTGAAGCTCCTCCTGCTAGAACGGTCTTGAAATAATTAAGCAAAATCTGAGAGATTTAAAATAAATCTCATGATTCTGAAGTTGTGCCTTTAATTATAGCAAGTGTAATGAATAAATGGTATTTTTAAAGTAGTATGAATATTGATTTGAGCATCAATTTAATTATATTTGATCCAAGATACATACAAAAGTCTATACCCTCTAGATAGAGAAGAAACATCTTTTATATGCATGAGTAAAAACTAATGATACCCTAAATCAGAAAGAAAGCCCTAAAGAAATTTCAGCAAATATAATATAATATAATATAACATAACATAACATAACATAACATAACATAACATAACATAACATAACATAATATATATATATATATATATATATATATATATATATATATATACTCTGACTGCATCACAATTAAAATCAAATTCAACAATAAAAACACAAGTTAAGAAATATTTGTTTAGGGGCTAGAGTGATGGCTCAGTGCAAAAAGTGCTTTGCTGGCAAGCACAAGGGCCTGAGTTCAATCCCTGTTTCCACAAAAAAAAGAAAGACAAATATTTGTTTGGAAACTAAAATGTTGAATTAACAATATTCATGTATTGAAAAAATTGGAACAGAAATTAATAAGTGACACCAAAACACTATGCTATACATATGAAGTATAGTGTAAAGTTCAAAATATGCTTGGCAATAAATTTGTTATGAAGTAATATTTTAATAAACAGCTAAGTATTCAAATCAAGAAAAATACTGTTATAATATAAGATGTCATGAGGCAACAAAAATAAAGATATTGATGAAACAGAAATATATAAAAGTTGGCCTTTTGAAAAAATTGAACCTTAATCAGTTAAAATAAAATGTTACAGATAAAAGGGTCATAATCTTTTAAAACACTTTAAATAGCTTTGTACTAATAAATGAATAATTTCATATAAAATGATAATTCACAAACACTTAATAAATGGAAAATTAACAACATATACATCAAAAAAGTAACAGCCAAATATCCCCTGGCCACAAGTTCTCCCCAGCCAGAAGGAGTATATAATTTTACAGATGATGTTCCACAAACTTCCAAGAAATGTATAATTGCTATCCTCAGTAAAAATTATTTCAGAAAAAGTCTAGGGTTTTCTGGGATAAGGAATAATGCTGATTGCTTTATGCTCTGTGGGGACTAATGGTAATGTTTTATCTATAACTTGATCGGAGACCCCTGGGAAACATATCTTTTTTCTTTTTTTTAAATTATTTTATATTCTTTTTTTAAATTATTTTATCCATAATTTTATTGAAAAACAAATAGCAATGAGACAGTTTCAAACCAAATTAGTAGGACGGTTTCAATAATTAACACATTGTGTGGAGGACCCACCCAGCAGCTCTCCTTGAAAGAAGAGCGACTGTCTCCATTTTGACTGAGTCTGATCCTATTTCCTCATATTGTTATGTACAGAGCTGGCTAGGACTTCTGTTTATCCTTCAATTGGCCTTAAGCAATGTGTATTGGTCTAGCTGAAGTGATGGTGATAGTCTTTGAAGGTGGCATGCGTGTTTCCCTGGTAAGCCTGCTGCTCCTTAACGTGAGTGGGGTGGAGACAGGATGGTAGAGCTAATGCTCCGCGCTGCCAGCTGGGATGAGCCTCGAGACAGAGGCTATGACTTCCTGGGGCTTGAAAGATTACACCAAAGCTGAAGCCCTAGACTTCCGAAAACATTAAATACTATATAATGCAGATTACTCTCTCTGCATATGGCAGAGGTAAATGTAGGCCCCACACCTAGCTCAGCTCACAGTAGTCACCTACTTCCCACAATTCTCAGTCCTCAAGCCACTCCCTCACTGAATAAAAACCGGGTGAGGCCCTGGGTCACCCTCTTGGTTCTGGAAAGCCATCTTCGTGGCTGGACCTAGAGCCCCTTGACTCCCCGATGATTAAAAATATAATTTAGTGTCCTCATTTTCGCCGTGGGCTGCATGGAAAATGGTAGATTGGAATCAACTTGATGGGATTCCAATAACGTAACTTTGGGATTACAAATATTGGTTTCTTGGACTGAGACAAGGACCAGGAAGTGTCTCCCACAACATTGCGTATTGTTTTCTTCGTGGTTATTTGTTATACAAGATACAGACATGATATTCCATTTACAAACACTATTAGAACAGATCCCTCTATTAATTGAATTAAGAGAATGTAGCTGTATATCTATTTTAACTATTTTGAATTTACAGATACAAAATGGTCATTCAATTTTATCCCCTCTTTTGTTTAGTTTTGTCATTTAAATATTATAGGTGTGTGAATTCAGCAAAATATTCCAAAATAGTCCAGTAGTCCATAAGAGTATTGGGTTTTCCATACGTCTGGCAATGTCAGAAGTTGTTGACTTGAGTTTTCTACAGCTCAGCATAATAATATGGCTTTACTTGTTATACTTCATTTTTATACTTTTCTGCTGGATGGTTAAGATCAAGATAAAGCAAGACCTATGTAACAAGAATTGCAGCTTTTGTATATAATTAAGATCAGTCAAATCCCCTCAGGATTTATCCTGAGACCCTGTGCCACACACAGTTTGTAGATCCTTTATCTGTGTCAGCCATGTGGATGAGTCATGGCCATTGCTTGAGCAATTTGCTCTCTGTGAAAGCCTTAGAGAATGTTTTCTCTCCATCTGACTCTCCTTACACACACTCTACATCATCAGTCACTCTCCTCTGTGGCCCCCATAATCTCCTTAATCAGAAAATTTGAGACACAACTGAGTTGCATGATGTTACAGTACAGGTTCTCATATATCCTGAGTCTTAATTGACCTTGGAAGGTTAGGGCCAAAATGTTGGCTATCCTTGTGGCAACTCCTTTTTCTGTAATTTTTGGTGTGCAAACTTAGGTTGTTAACATTCCAGAAGAGAAGCTTATAGTTATTACCGCACAACCTACTCTGTTGAGCTTAACCTCACTCTCTGTCTGAATATCAAACATCTTAGGCTTAACATGGAACAGGTATTTTTCAACAAGTATTGATATGTTAAACTTTAAGTCCATACAAAATGTAACATAGAAAATTTTAAAAGTTACAATATATTTTAAAAATAGGAATAAACAATTATATATGTTTACACATAAGTTTAGAAATCTAACCATATACAGCATTGTAGCAGGACAGTCCCACAACACTCCTTTTCCTGTCTGCTGCCTTCATTCATCACCCCTTTCCTTTTTAAAAAACCATCTACCAGAGAGACAGCATGGCAGCAACCAGCATGTCATGACAAGCAGCAAATATTCAGATGACCAGAATGACATGCACTCCAAGCATAAAACCTACTTTTACAAATTGCCATCTTCAGTGCAGTTGCTTAGTTCACAGGTATCAGCATATGTAGTTAGTCAGGGTGAGAATCCTTCCAAATTAACTGCTAGATTCAAAAATCTTCTGAAGATCCTCAGGATCATTACCTTACCCATCTTGTACATATAAATTTATGGCTTTGCCTCTGTCATATTTCTTAGCTCTCCTCCTTGTTCTCTCTTCATTGTCTAGTCTTCAAGTTCTTACTTTCCTTTTAGTTGTGTTATACCTTTCTATTTATATTTCTTCTTTTGAATTCTTATACTAGGGAGACTATATGATGTTTATACATATGTGTCTAGTTTATTTCACTTATATCTTTTCACTTTGTTGGTAATTTCTTTTGAGGTGCAAAAATGTCTCAATAAGAGTATATCTTCAAGTGGCATCCACTTAAATATGAAAGCTTTGAGTTTATCTTTATTTATAGCTGAGTAATACTCCATTGTATAAATATACCACATCTTTTTCATCGATTTCTCAGGTGATGGTCATCTTGGTTGTTTCCAAGATTTGGATATCACACACTGTGCTGCTATAAACATAGGTACACATATATCACTATGATATGACGCTTTCAGATCCTCCTGGAAAATTCCCAGTAGAGGGATAGCCAGCTTGAATGGGATATCCAGTCCTACTTTTATGAGGAGTCTCCACACTGATCTCCACAGTGGCTGCACCAGTCTACATTCCCACCAGCAGTGGAGAAGTGTTCCCTTTTCCCCACCACCTCTGCAATATTTGTTGTTGGTTGATCTCTTTAAGATAGCCATTCTTGCTGGGGTGAGATGATATCTCAGTGTTGTTTTAATTTGCATTTCATGGATAGCTAGGGATGTGGAGAATTTTTTAATATATTTATTTGCTTCTTTAATTTCATCCTCTGAGAAGTGTGTGATCATCTCGGATGCCCGTTTCTGGATTGGCTCTTTAAATTTTGGGACCCTAAGGTGTTTTAATTCCTTATAAATAATACAGAGCAGACCTTTGTCTGAATACTTATTTGTCAAGATCTTTTCCAAATTTGTGAGTTATCTTTTCACTTTGTTGGTAATTTCTTTTGAGGTGCAAAAATGTCTCAATAAGAGGTGGTCCCAGTTGTTAATTCTTTCAAGTGTTACCAGTGCAATTTCATTTTTGCTCATGCACTCTTTTCCTACCCCTATATATTCAAGAGTTCCTCCTACTTTCTCTTCCAGGAGATAGTGTTACTGTTTTAGTGTTCAGATCTTTAATCTATTTTGACTTTAATCTAGTGCATGGTGATAGATCTGGGTCAGGTTTTAGTTTTCAGCATTTAGAGAGCCAGTTGTTCCAGCACCATTAATTAAAGAGGCTATCTTTCTTCCAGTGAGTATGTTTGGCCATTTTGTCAAAGATAAGTTGGCTGAGTGTGTTTGTAGTGGCTTTAATGTCTTCTAATCTATTCCACTGATCCTCAGGTCTGTTTCGTTGCCAGTCTTTTCTGGTTCCAAATAAATTTTAGGAATGATTTCTCAAGGTCTGTGAGGTATGTTGTTGGTAGTTTGATAGGGATTGCATTAATTCTGTACAGCAATTTTGGAAATATGGCCATCTTCACAATATTGGTTCTTCCTATCCGGGAGCAGAGAATATCTTTCCATTTTCTGAAATCTTCTATGATTTCTTTTTTAAGAGTGCTGTAGTTTTCCATGAAGAGATCCTTGACTTCCTTAGTTAGATTAATTCCAAGGTATTTCATTTTTCTCAGTGTTATTATAAAAGGTATTATTTCTATAATTTCCCTCTCAGTGTGTTTATTATCTGTGTGAAGGAATATTATTGACTTTTGGGTACTGACTTTGTATTCTGCTATGCTACTGAATTTGTGTATTAATTTCTAGTAGCATCTTGGTGGAGTTTTTGGATTTTCCAAGTAAAGTATCATTTCATCAGCAAATATGATAATTTGACTTCTTCTTTACCTATTCTTATTCATTTTATTTCTCCCTCTTGTCTAATGGCTCTAGCTAATGACTCCCGAACTATATTGAATAGGAGGGATGATAGATGACATCCTTGTCTTGTAGCAGATCTAACAGTAAAAGATTTCAGATTTTCCCCACTTAGAATTATGCTAGTCATTGGGTTTTCATAAATGGGCTTTATCACATTGAAGTACAAGCCTTCTATTCCAATTTTCTGTAGGACTTCGAACATGAATGAGTGTTGGACTTTGTCAAAAGCCTTTTCTGCATCAATTGAGATGATCATATAGTTTTTAGTTTCACTCTATTGATATAGTGTATTACATTTATATATTTTTTGAATTTGAACCATCTTTGCATCCCTGAAATGAATTTTACCTGGTCATGGTGTATGATCTTCTTGATGATTTGCTGTATCTGTTTGCTAGGATTCTGTTGAGGATTTTTGCATCTATGTTCATGACGGAGATTGGCCTGTAGTTCTCCTTTTTAGTTGCATCTTTCCCTGGTTTTGGTATCAGCATAATACTTGCCTCCAGGAATGATTTTTGATTGTAGAGTTTGAGGAGTGTAGGAATTACGTCTTCTATAAATTTCTTGTAGAATTCATCTGTGACTTTTCTTTGTCAGCAGGTTTTTTATTACATCTCATATTTCATTGACTGTTATTGGACTTGAGAGTGGTTATATCTTGTTGATTCAGTTTTGGTAATTTGTAGCTTTCTAGGAATCTGACCATTACATTGTGTCTTCTATTATGTGACAGTAAAGATTCTCAAAGTAGCTATTGTAATCTTCTGAATTTCCACTGGGTCTGTGGTGATTTCACCCTTTTCATTCCTTACTGCTTGTATTTGAATTTTTTCTTTCCTCTTTTTGATGAGGTTAGCTAGGGGCTTATCGATTTTATTTAATCTTTCAAAGAACCAGCATCTTGATTCATTAATTCTTTCAACTGTTTTCTTCGTCTCATTTGATTTCATTTCTGCTCTCATTTTTAAGATTTCTTCCCATCTTTAGGCTCTGGGTTTGGTTTTCTCTTCCTTTTCTAGATGTTGGAGGTGATGCATTAGTGTGTTTATTTGTTCCTGTTTCCAAATGTGTGAGTTCACAGCTATGATTTTCCCTCTGAGAACTGCTTTCATTGAATCCCATAAATTCCAATTAGTTGTACTTGACTTTTCATTGAATTGTAGATATTGTTGAATTTCTTCTGTGACCCATTGATTTGAGTAGGGTGTTGTTTAATTTCTATGAATTTAGTGGGTTTTTCTGGTTTCTTTTGTCATTTATTTCCAGTTCCATTGCACTGTGGTCAGATAATATGCATGGGATAATTTCTTTTTTCTTGCATTTTCTTAAGCATGACCTATGGACAAGTATATGGTCTATTTTTGATATAATTCAGGTATAAAAAATAAGATAAGTAAACAGCTACACTCTTAATTTACTGATAAGAGACATCTGCTATAATAATGTCTGTATGTATAATATCATGTATGCACCTTGTACGATACCAAAACATTATGAAAACATTTTGCAATGTATTAATTTATCAAATCTGTCTTGTTAAGGTGTCTTAAAATTGTCTGATATTTGTACTTCAATAAAATAAAAAATAAATTTAAAAAAGAAAACAAAAAAAAATACCAACTTTCTTAAAAAACATGGATTTAGGAGCTGGGGAGATAGTTCAGCGTCTAAGCACCTCCCTGGCAACAGTAAGGACTTGGATTAGATCCCCAGTACCACATGCTGTGCTGGCCCCAGAACCCTGGTGCACCGTGCCAGCCACTGAAACTGGGTATGGTGCAAACACCTGTAATCCCAGCACTGGGGAGGCTGAAACAGGAGAATCACTACAAGTCTGAGTTGGGTAGTGAAAGCTTGTCTCAAACAAATAAAAGATTACAACAACAATAAAAAAAAATGACCTGTGTGCAGCTGAAAAAATATGCATTCAGTTGGGTTTAAGTGGAACACTCTGTATATGTCCACCAGATCCATTTGTTCCAAGCTCTGGTTCAGTTCTGCTACTTCCTTGCTAATTTTTTGTCTAGTTGACCTATCTTTTGGTGATAAGGGGGTGTTAAGATCCTCATTAAGATTATGGTTTTGGATATTAGATGTTTCATGTCCATTAAGATTTGTTTTATATAGTTGAGTGCTCCTGTGTTTGGTGCATAGATATTTATGAGTGTTACCTCTTGCTCTTGAATTTTTCCCCTAACCAGTATATAGTGGCCTTCTTTATTTTGCTTGATCATTCTTTGTTGAAGTTGAGACTGTCTGAGAACAGAATTACTACCCCTGCTTTTTTCTGATGTAGTGAGGTGTGTAGTATTGTTTGCCATCCTTTCATTTTCAGCCTATGAATTTCTTTATGAGTTAAGTGTGTTTCTTGCATATAGCATATTGTTGGATTTTGTTTCCTAATCCACTGTGCCAGTCTATTTTTCTTAATTGGTGAATTGAGTCCATTTACATTGATGGTTATAATTGAGATGTATTGACTTAAGCTTGACATGTTATTTACTTGCTGTTGTTTACTCATTTTTCTCCTGTGTTTAATTGCTTGCCCTGTTTATTGGGTTACTTCTGTTCTTATTCATGGAGTTCTGATCATTTTGGTCCCTCTCTAGAAGATGTTTCAGTAGCCTGTGTAGGGATGGCTTTGTCATCATGAAATTCTTTAGTTGTTCTTTGTCGTGGAAGTATTTCACATCTCCATCAAACTTGAGAGTTTTGCAGGGTATAGTAGTCTGAGCTGGAATTTGTTTTCATAGAGGACTTGAATTACTCTGCTCCATGCTCTCCTTGCCTTCATGGTTTGTGAAGAGAAATTGGCCATAATTCTGATGGGTTTTACTTTGAATGTATCTGCTATAAATTTAGAGTTTTATTTTTTTTATTTGAGAAATTATTTCTTCTCTGTTTCTCTGTACCTTTCTGCTGTTGTTTATTTATTTCTGATGCTATTAATTCATGTATTTCAGCTGAGCTAGTGTCCTCTCAACTTGTTCTAGTTGGGCATTGGGTTTCCTCCATATGTTCCTGTGTTTCATTCTTTAGTTCACATGCTAGTAATTCAGAGATTTCCATTTTTATTTCTGATCTGAGTTCACCTATATCTTTCTGCAGTTGTTTATTTCAGACTCTATTGATTCATTGATTTCAGCAGTATGAGTCCGAATTTGTTCTGCGCTAGTGTTCTCTGCACTTGTTATGGGTGGGCTTGGTGTCTGAGATTGCATTTTGCTCCTTCACATTGTCGTTTTGTATAGCATTGTCTTCTGACCTTTATTGTAGAGCTTTGGTGTAGTTATCACCTTAGCTCTTACTGAAATTCAGGTGTAGATCTAGCAAGTTTCAATTTATCCAGTTGTGCCTGGCTTGGGTCTGGTTGCTGTGCTCAGCTCCTTCGTGCTGCA
Source organism: Ctenomys sociabilis (assembly GCA_004027165.1). Lineage (NCBI taxonomy): Eukaryota > Metazoa > Chordata > Mammalia > Rodentia > Ctenomyidae > Ctenomys > Ctenomys sociabilis. Next base: position 42,338 of record PVKA01000762.1, on the reverse strand, counting down.
GCTCTTGGGAGTGAATCTTCTATGCCCCTCTGACAAGATGTTCTGCTCCTGGACTAGCTGGGTGGTTCTGTCCCCTACTCTCTCTGCAAGGACTATAGCTACAGAGTTTCACCCTAGGCCTGTATGTCAGGCCTGGGCTGCATCTGAAGAGGACAAGGGGGCTGGGGGATTGGGAGAGCTCTCTCATACACTCCCCAGGCCTGGGATAAGGCTGGACCTGGAGGTCCTGAGAACTTGACAGAAGTTGTCACTCATTCAGTGGGCATGGATGGGGGCAGAGTGGTGGGGAAAGGAGGTCTCACTCACATGGCCTGCCTAGGTTTGGATCGGACAGGGCCTGCTGGCACAAGGTAGTTGGAAGCTCTCCCACACACTCCTGGGGCCTGGGCTAGGGCTGGATCTGGGGGTCTGAGAATGTGGCAGAGTTATCACTCACTTGGCGGGTGTGGGGGAAGGGCGGCAGCGGAGTGGTGGCGGGGAGTCCCAAGGGCACCGAAGGGGGTCTCCCTCACAGGATGTGGCTGGGTTTGGACCGGACAGGTCCCGCTGGTCTAAACTATTTCATATTCATTTTTTTAAATAATTTCATTGAGAAACAATAACAATGAGACAGTTTCAAAACCAATTAGTAGGACAGTTTCAATAATTAATAAATTGCATATTATTGTTTTCTTAGTGGTTATTCATAGTACAAGATGCAGACATGATATCCTGTCCAAAAACACTATTAGAACAAATCTTTCTATTCATTGAATTAAGAGAAAGTAGCTGTATATCTAGGAAGGCCAGCCACTTGATTACTACACCGTACACACGAAGGGAATAAAGACAGTAGAAGAGTAGAAAACGAAACAAAGCAAAGCAGAACCACATAGGAAAAAGATTTTTAAATATTTAGCTTGTTAAACTTGAACACTTTTCTACATCAAAAAGTAGCACAAGCCAAACAAAAAATGTATCATGGAACAATAACTATAAAAGAAGTTATTTGCATCTCTACATAAACAATGGAATACATACTGGAAAACTTACAAAAATCACAAAGGACAAGCATAGGAAAATGAGTAAACTGTATACCAAAGAATTCACAAAACTGGAAATGAGAACTGACAAATTTATGAAGAAATGTTCAGTCTCATTAATGATTTTTAAAATGCAAAGTAAAATAATAAGATTTCATCTGCTGCTTATTAGCAAACCTAGAACCTTTGCAGTAACTCCTTGAGAAGTATGGCAGAAAGCCTTGACGTTCACATCCTGCCAGCGAGCGCACACCCGCTCCCGACGTTCATGATCTATGTGGCAATTACGAGGAAGAACGGTGTGGGGTGATTCCGAACCCAGTGCTTGGCGTACAATCCAGACAAGTTCTCCAGAGCCATTCAGCGTGCTCAAGAAGGATCACTGCAGCAGGTTTCTGTTGGTTGGAAAAAAATTAGAAACAGTTTAAATGCTCATTAAGAGCAAATTGGATATCAACTGTAGATATATTCACAGAGAGGGCTTTCTTTTTTTTTTTTTTTTTTTTTTTTTTTTTTTTTTTTTTTTTTTTTTTTTGTCTTTTTGAGACAGGGTCTCGCTATGCAGTTCAGGCTGGCTTTAAGCTCACTTTGTAGCTCAGGCTGGTCTCGAACTCACAACAATCCTCCTGCCTCAGCCTCCCGAGGGCTGGGATTACAGGCATGCGCCACCACGCCCGGCTCACACAGAGAGGGCTTTCTACAGTAACCAAAATAAATGAATTATGGCTGCAATTATCAATATGGATTAATGAAAAAATAGGTAAGAAAAGAAAAAGGCCAACTGCAAACTATATAAAATGTTTTATCAATGTGAAAATTGAATACACGCAAAACACCATTATTTAGTTTGAATGCAGTGATTATAGAATACAGTGATTCTATTAACAATGTAAAGATATTTGTAGGAATCAAAATGACACATTCAGGATAGAGCTAACACCTGGGAAAGGAAATGGTTTTATTGTATCAGGTGAAGGAGATGGTGTATTCAGTAGGCTTTCACCCAGTAGAGGAAAGAGGAGAGAGAGAGAGAGAGAGAGAGAGAGAGAGAGAGAGAGAGAGAGAGAGAGAGAGAGAGAGAGAGAGAGAGACAGAGACAGAGACAGAGAGAGACAGAGAGAGACAGAGAGAGACAGAGAGAGACAGAGAGAGACAGAGACAGAGAGACAGAAGAAGGTGTGTTTGAGACAGTGTGTGTATGTGTGTGTAAGAGAGAGACAGAGACAGACAGAGATGACATGGAGATGGAAGAAAGTGTACATGTGAGAGAGACAGAGAGAAAGGAGGGAGGGATGGAAGGAAAGACAGAGAGAATATTTATTTTCCAAACATAAAATCTAAAACAAATGAGGCTGTGTTAACATTTGCTAGATGCATGCTAGAAAAGTGCGTGACAGTTACATCACTCTACATGATGCTATGTGCATGAGTTTAAGTATTTCAGAATTAAAAGTCACTAAGAAAGTGGGTGGCAGGGAAGTGGCAAGATGAATAACTGAAGGAACAGAAGGTGGGGAAGTGGAAAGAAGGATAACAAATACACGAAGGTGAAACAGGAGGAGCAAAGCAAGTGTGGCAGAGAGGTGGGCAATTGTAAACAGACGGGCCATAGTCAGGGGACAAAGGCACTCAGATACCACATCGCTCTGTCTGCCAAGGCTGCTCCCCCAACTCAAGGGCCTGCGCTGATCCCACCAGCCTCCCTCTGCTCTCCCTGCTCCCAGCAGCTGGATCTCTCTCCGTGCCCACAGTGGAGAACCAGCAGGGTGAACCATGTTTGCATTGTCTCCACTTTGGAACAGTCCTGCCTATAATTCCTAGCCTTTTAATCCTGAGGAAGCCTTGGTAACACTCCTAAGCCTGCATCTCCCTGGCTTAGTAAGATGCACCCTGAGCAGCGCACATCTTGGAAGCTGCTGGCCAGGTGGTACTTCCAAGCCAGGCCATTTCTCTACCCTTAGTATCTCACTTTTCTCCTCCCCACTGAGGCTAGAAAGGGTAGTGCCCTCCTGGCCTCTCTTTCTGCACTCCCCATGTTTTGTCAGTTATGAAGTTGTCTTTCTCATGCCTTTCTGCTTTTCATCTGGTCTCTGTATCTGTGGTCATGCCCTAAAGACATCTTCTACACCACAATCTAGTAAGAGCTCTTACAGTCTAGCTCTTGTCATCCTATGCCTTCCTTGGAAACACAAATGGTACAACGGTGTGTAGACAGAGCTCCCATGCTCCACTTCGCTCTTCAGACTCCGCGCTGCTCCACTCAGCTTATGCCTCCACTACTCACTCACTTGCCTTTCTGTGCCACACAGTTATTCTTAGACAGACCCCGCTGTTTTCCTTGTTGGAACATTTACTTACAAAATTCCCTCCCCTTTCTCTCTTGTCCTGCCTGCCTAGGAAATTCACTCCATCCCTGAACATTCAACTCCACCCCTTGGGACCATCTCTAAATCAAGACCTTCCTACCTCAAGATTGGCAATCCTCCACCCCAAAATGACTGGCATGCCACCTTGCTGTTCTGCTCAGTTATGGACCGCAAAGGGGCAGAATGTTCTTTGTAATTCTTTACTTTGTTCTAGGTATGCCTAGCACAGTACATTACTCATTCAACAACACTCAAACAAATGCATTTAAACATGCACTTGTGTCTGTACACTACTACTTCTAATCCCACATGCCACATGTACTTTTATAGTCAAAAATTTAATATAGAATCTACATTCATAAGGAACTTCCCCTGCCTTAGTAGTCCCTTACTATGGCATTGTGAGAATTAATGGATGATTGAGTGATCAAACAGATGGATTTTCCAATACCCACTTTATAATTGCATGAGATAGCAAAGGTCATAACCAATCATTGTCAGTTGCCCTACATGCTTTCCAGTCACTTTCACCAAGATCAGTGGGTATATATTTCTAGATCCTGAAAGCAACAGATAATCCTCAATTCCATTTATATATGATCTTAACTTCGGAAATAAAATTTCAGGAAAATTCTGTGTAAAAATGCATTATACCTCACATCATAGAACAAGGCTAATCACATAGCTGGAAACATTTCCCACTCTCTCCACTACCCACTGGGGCTCCGTACCTGTACCTGAGTTGGTTCCTTTGCCTTTATTGACAAAGGCCTCAGGTGAAGAGCAGCCACTTGATTTTTTAAGACAATATCACTCCATCACTTTTCTTAAAACTGACAGTATCTTTCTCGACAAATGATAACCATACCTTATTAGGTCACAAATTCTTAGAATATTTTTATTATAAATTTTAAATTAACCCAATTATCTCTGATAGGGAATTGAGTATCTTGAAAAAGAAAGAAGAAAGAAAGAAAGAAAGAAAGAAAGAAAGAAAGAAAGAAAGAAAGAAAGAAAGAAAGAAAGAAAATGTATTGCTGTTACTTAACTTGTTATTGAAAGGAGTCAGGAAAGCTCACAGGGGTGGAAATTGATCGGGAAATTGGCCTATCCTCTGTGCCCTTTACAATACCTCCTCCCAGAGGAGATGTCATTGTGCTGGGACTCTCAGGGGTTCCAGCACCCTTTTGCTTTTGCACATGTGCTGAGAAAATGACCCTACACAAATGGAACTCAATTTTTTAAAACGTCAATCAAGTGACATTACTTTCAATGTAATATTTTCAGGCACCCAGCATTAAAAATATATATGCACTAAACCTTCAGTCAGCTTGAAAAGAAGCTAACAAAGTTTCACTCTATTTCAATAAGAGTGAGTCAATTTAGGGGCCTCTGTTGTGTCTAGAGGCAACATTTTCCTCTTGGGTTGTGACAATACCGTGAGTGTCAATCACAGAGCCATACTCTGAGGACCGTGAGCATATCAGATGGGTTTTATCACCAGGCTGAATTTTTGGCCTGTCTTTGTAAATGATTTCCTTAGCTGAGTCATCAATCACAACATCATCTGCATGGAGTGCATACTTCTTTATTGTTCTATGGGGCTCTAATTAAGTAGGATGTGACAAACAGTTATCAAGCTGCCAGCTCATCCAAGTACTCAGCAATGACCACCACCCATGGCCAGGCACATGGGCCTCTGCTTCCTTCTCAGGTGAGGCATACTAGAGTGATAGTTTCCAATAGGCTTCAGAGCATCAGGCTGTGCAGCATGAAGCCTCTCCTTAGGAAACCGTAATAGACTCTGGATTCAGGGTCTCATGTAAAAATCTTCGAGAATTGTCCTGGATTTTAAATTCCTCCACCCATGAAGATCTTTCACCACTAAGGAAACAACTCTCTTTGCGAAGAGCATAATCATGTGTGTTTGCTCCTACAACTCTAGAAAACTTAGTGATCATATCAAATTTTAGGACGACCAAGGACAAGTGCATCAGATTTTAGTCCCCAAGAAGTATATTGCTTAGGAGAAGAGCAAATCATTGACTGGATTTTTGTATTTGTTCATATGTGTTTAACCTCTCAAACTAAGAGAGCTGAGCTACTCACTGTTGGAGGGATAGGTGCTTTCCCACCTTTGGGGACAGCGACAGAGTAGCATTTAAGCTGCTGTTGATTGACTAAGGTGATTTGATTTCCACTAATAACTCACAAGAGCTGTTAGGAAAATTGGATGGTATTTATCATTCTAATTTGGTTTTCTCTGAGACTCTAGGAAAGAGCATTGTGGTAAATACACTGAAATGTCAGGGTTACCACTTGCCACACAAAGTTTATTTTCTTTTGCCCCCACTGAACAAATGCCAGCAGCTTAGCCTGCTGAGCCCAAGCATGTGTGAACCAGTGATCCAGGCAGCCCTTTGGCAGGGCCGAGTGGCTATTTGGCCCACGCCAGCCTCTGCGGCACAGATTCCCTGGGATGGCCTCCAAGTGCAGGGCAGTGGGAGACTTTTCAGTGCTGCTGGGGCCATGTCGCCCCTCAGCAGCAGGCCGCTTCCTAAGAAATTGGCTTCTTTGCCATTCGGGAGAGAAGCACGAATTCTGTTTTGGCAGCTCTCAGCACCATCTCCTCTCTCTCCCCAGGGCTGAAGAAAAAAATTTTTAAAGTGCTGGGGCACTGGTTGGAAATCTTGGTCCACAGCAACTTGGAGGAGAGTGGCTTGAAACACTGGGTGTCTTCTATGGCGAGCTTGGCCAAGGAGCCAGCTGCGTGTTCGGCACAACCAGGGCATATGGGGACCATGGCTCTGAGGCTGATGTCCAAGGCAGAGTGCCTCAGCAGTGCCAGCAGCCTCCTCAGGCCCAGAGCTTCAGCTCTCCAGGTCCCAACTCATCTTCCTTGGAACAACGATCAGTGTTGATCAGTTTTAGTATCCCAAGGTGCTGTGTCAGTGTTATCCTGTTGACTAGCAAACATAGAGTGACAAGTACAGCGTCTGCTTTGTTAAACTGGGAACCGAGCCCAGGCCTACTGCATTAAGCCATGTCACCAACCCTTCTGTATTTTTTATTTTGAGAAAGGGTCTCTCTAACTCACAAAGTTGTCAAGCCATGCTCCAGCTTGAGACCCTCCTGCCTCTTGGTCTCTCAGATCCTGGAATCACAGGTATGTGTCCCCTCACCATGCCTGGTTTACAGTAGGACTTTTTACAAGTGCATGGTCTTTGGCTTTATTAGGGATTCAAGCTACTTCTGTGAGATGTCCATTTTTCCAAGAATGAAAGCAGGCCAGCCAAGACAAGCTAGCAAGCCTGGTGCTTTCTCTCCTCGGCTAGAGTTCAGCTTTTGCACATTAGTTTCCAGATCTGAAAAGAATTAGGCTTCCAATACCATCTTGGCCTGAGTGCAGCTGCATTGTAAAGCATGCATTTAAAAAAAAAAAAGTTTATTTAATTTTGCCTTTGACTTGGAAGGCTTACTTTTCATTAATCTTGCTTTATAATTATATAAAACATTATATATGATTCAAAAATCAAAATACTGGTCCTCCTGCTATGTCCTATATGTCTCCTATGGGGTAGCTTTTTCATTAGCTTTTGAATCATTTAAACACAGTATTTTTATATATTTCTCTCCCACCCCTTCTTAGACAGAACATAAGGTAATGGATATATTCTCCTTCATATTGTTCTGTCCATCTAGCCAGAAAGCTCCTTCAGAACACTGTTCATAATCAGTGTGTCTTTCTACAGGTGCATAGCACACCATTCTGTCATTGTGCTGTCATTTATACATTCAAACACGTTGGGGCATGAGATAAGTCTCTGTCTTTTGAAACTTCAAGAGCAAGCAGCTCTGTGTATATGTGCTTTTGTGTTCTTGCCAGTTTATCATTGCTATAGTATTTAGTCTGAATCTCTGGAGTATCTGTTAATAGATATTCTCCTGCCCAAATTTTCAGCTAATTAGATCACTAAGCAATAACTTTTGAATGCTGGGCCAGACTGCCATCCACACCTTCTTCATGACAGAGCTCAGTTACATGGCTCTCTGTTGGACCTGTCTTGCAATTTGATATAAATTATACCATCTACATAAAGCTAGTAAAACTGATCAAGAAGCTCCAAGTGAGACCCAAAGCTGAACTCTAACTCTCCACCTTAACGCAAGAGTGCTCTACAACATGCACCTGTGAGAGGGCCACTTCCTCCTGCCCCAGTTCAGACACATGTTGGGTGTCTTGCCACCATTCTGTACCACAAAAAGAAATCAATCATCAGCCTAAAACCAGGACAGAAAGCTTCCAGCTGCATTGTTTGCTCCAGTTATAAAAAGAAGAAAAGAGCAAAACTCTGCCTTCTCATAATGAAACGTGTTTCAAAGAATTATCCACAACCTCCTGGATGTGAGAGTCATTACTGGTTATGTAACCATAACCCCAGTGTAATGTTTATAATATCTTTACAATCATATGTGACTCTGACATCAAGACATTTAAGGCAGAAAGGTGATTGCGATAGAGCTTCTACCTTAAAAATACCTCACTATCATAGGACAGACAGCATAAACCCAACAGGATCACATACTATAGTTAAGTGCTATTAGAGAACAATATACAAAATGGTGTTCTGCATGACTGCATACGGGTTCTATAGTATAAAAATATATTTTCCTTCCTTTAAAATGTCTTCCGATTTGAACCAGTCCCTCATGCACTAGCACTGATTCCTAGCAATTCCCAAACTGAGCTTCTGTAGTCTGGGAGCCCTGGTTGGTTTATCCCTCGCTTCTCCTGCTGGGTAGCAATGCTCTCACCTCTTGAAGGTTGCAGCTCTTAGCATTTGCATCTTCTCATGCTCAATGAAAAGCAAAAGTAAATGCTCTTGACAGAAAGGTAGATTTACAAGGTATGATCAAAATATCTGGCAGATATTTAAATGTTTAAAATTTTATACAGCAAAAGATATATTGCCAATGAATCCTCATCAAAATAGTCCCCACTCACTTCAAACACACTTATCCCATCATTCTTGTCATTTTCCGAAGTAGTTCTGGAAGTCCTTTCATGCCTTTATGAGATGTGATTTAAAAAAAAAAAAAAAAAAAAAAAGTACCATGAATGCTGTCTGAAGTGCCATCCAAGGAAAACACAAGCTCATGATAAGTTTGCAGGGTGTCCTCACCCATGTTATGCACTGGGTCTGTCACTGAGAGACTTCTGGCTCTTCTGCAAAGTCAAATGGCCATGGAAAACATGTTTTAAATCAATTTAGAATATCAAGGTAGCCACACCAGCATAAGTGGAGACACTAGCTAAAGAGGACTTCCAGAACTGCTTCAGAAAGTGGAAGGAATAATGGGATGGTGTGCTTTGTGCAAGAAGGAGTTGTTTCAGGGACATTAATGGCATTTACTATAGTAGATGTGTAAAATTTAAAACTTCATTGCAATGGTCAATCATACCTCATACATGATGAACACCAGATGCGTGGATCTCGGTATTCTTGTCACCTGTCCACACCAACACATCAATTTCAAAGGTGCGGTGGTTTCCTTCTAACCTCTACCACATCCCATTTGCTGAGGGCTGTGTATGTCATGTCCTGGGCTAAAGACTGGATGGAGGTAAGTTGATTCCACTTAGAGAATAAACAGGTCATTGGAGGGGAACTCTGGCATAGACCTCCCCCGGAAAATGATTCTTTTGTTAAAGATACTTTGGTGTGTAAAACTCCAAGTCCAACATGACCATCTTGGAGGCAGTAGATAGACCCAACATGGCACCATCAACTCTTATGTGATTGGTTATCTCATGCTCTAATATTTGCCCCGGGATTCTGATAACTGTTCCAGGCATACTTCATTTTTATATACTCTTATCAAAAACTGAACTCCAGCATGTGCTCTCCAAAACTTAAAGTATCATGAGGTTTTTTTTTTTTTCATTTCTCAAGAGAATATTCCTTGGCACAGATGTTGAGAAAAGTGTAAGTTAGAGAGCTTAATGTGTGACTTGGTGTGTGGGAAAGCGCCAGAGATTGAAGTGCTGTGATGTACGTTAAGTCACACAAGGCTGGATCAGTGACTGGGATCCGCCCCATTAAAACAGAATTGTCTGGGTTCTCATTCAGCAAGTTTTTCCAACAATAAAACAGGAATAAAGCTTTCCTCAATGGCAATGTGCCCCCAACTGTAACTAGGAAGATGCTTCTCCAACCGTAGTTCCTGGATCAATTTCAAAATCTATCTCAGAATATAATGTGCTCTCCCACCAAATCAGACACAGTTTCCCTGTCATGTCAAAAACATTTTCTAAGATCTATTTACTACTCAGGTACAAGGAAAGATCCAAATATGTTTTTTTTTTCTTTTCTGAGCAAAGTATATAAGATGCCTTCTCTTCTTGCCCAATGGCTGTTCTCAGCAATATTTTAATTCAAATTAGAATCATACTTACATTGTTATAAATCAGCTATGTGCAACCAAATGTGTGTTTGAATTTTATTTTGTATAAGCCCCCTCAGACCACAAATTCTATTGGTCTATGACCATAAAACCCCCAGCTTGTGGCATTCCCTGCCCTTGATACCTCCAGAGAGTGTTATTAAATTCTATTAACAACTATAAAAGATATGCCTGATTGCAAAGTTTGATTTGGCTGCACTCTCTTTCATTCTATTTATCAACAGATGTTTATAGAATTCCTACTGGATTCCGGCACCGTGCTAGGCACTGGGGACAAATAAGACACAGCCACTGACCTCAAGAAATGTTTGTCTGTGCAGAAGGAAGAAAAGCAAATAATTAATTATAAAGCAGTGAGACCATCGATTGCACAGGGGCTAACAGAGAGGGGAAGAGAAAGTGCCTAGAATATGTGGGAATCATGAAATGTTTTATATGGAAGACTAAATTTGCTAATAAAACTATGTCAAAAATGAGAAGGGCAATTGAGAGACAATATTCTGGAGAGGACTCTGTGTGCATATGTTAAAAAACTGGAAAGACCATACAATATACGGGAAAGGTAGACAGTTCCAAGTGCTGGAGTCTTGGGTTCATGAATGCGCTGGGCACTGTGGACATGAATTTACAGGCAAGGACCACAGCATGAAGGATCTGGAGGAGTGGCTCTGATAAGTTCCTTCCCATTGCTGCAACTAAATAAAAACACATGCAACTTAAAGGAAGAGAGATTTGTTATAGCTCACAGTTTTCAGAAGATCAGTCTATGGGGGGCTGGCTTCAGGCAGAAATGGCACAGTGGTAAGATGTGATAGAGGAAGCCAGGAGGTAGACAGAGAAGGAGAACCCGGGAGGGAAGGAAACTCTCGAAAGGTGTAGTAGTGCAGGTCTTCCAACCAAGCCTTGCCTCCTGGCACATTTACTCATGAAGTCATCAATAGGTCAATCCATTTGCAAGAGGGCCCTCAGAATCCAACCACCTTCTAAGAAGCCCTCCCACTGAACAAAAGAGGATCTTGGGGACATTCTAGGCCTAAACTATAACTGATCCCAGAGCAGCCCCTGAAGGTTTTAAGTAGGGCACTGTGAAGATCTGATTGATGTACTGATAAAGCAATTCCTACAGCAACTGGGACTGGGCTGTGCTCCATCCACTGCAGAGAATCAAGGTTGTCAGCAGCAGCAGAGACAGCAACTGGAGGTCTGTGTGACAGTCCCAAGTTAAGAAGAATATGTATGAACCATGCATTGGAAGGTTCCTATAGAGCTTAGCATGTAAAATGGGCTAGATCCATAAGCTTCAAGAAAGACAGGAGGAGAGAGGAATGAGATGAAGGTGACACCCTAATTTATTGGTAGAGCTTCAACTGCTGTTAGAGGTTCTACCTGGGACATGCTGTCCTGATGGAAGTCATAACACTGTTTTTGATATTCGAGTTTTTTGTGGGGGGGGCAGCAGGGTCTCACTATGCAGCTCGAACTTATAGTGGTCCTCCTGTTTTCAACCTCCCCAACACTAGGATTACAGGAGCACACCACCATGCCCTGACTCAGTGGCCAACTCAACACACCCAGGGGTGGGGCCAGCACAGCATGTGGTGCCAGGGATCAAACCCCAGGCCCTGTGCTTGCCTAAGCAGGGATTAGTTTCTGAGCTATCTCATTGGCCCTCACGTCCCTATTTGCCTGGGACACTCATCTTTTAACACAATCAACTTGTGGAGTGGAACAAGAAATGAATGAACCCTAGACAGGGGCTGCCTAGCTATCAAGTAAAAGCTGGCTCACTCTAACCATCACCGGGGTAGTTAGCTGTACTACAGTAACACAGTAAGAGAAGGTGGTTACTTGGAATAGAATGAGCACTGGCTGTCATGAATTCCAGTTTGAATAACTGAAGAATGGTAAGAATCTTACATGATTTACAGGGAGTTGGTTAAAGGCATGTAGGCATAGAGTAGTACTTGGTGAGACAAAAAGAGACAACAGAAAATCAATGATAATAAAAAGCCACAGAGTAGGCTAAGAAACCACTCACTGATACACATTAGTAATATATCATGCTTGATCTAAATCAAATTCTTCAAATATATTCATTCATTCAAATAATAATGGAGAACCTTCCAGTATGGAGCATCATATGAGAGAGAAGCTAGTGGAATTGTGAGAAAGACATTCCCCAGTCTTCAGACACCCAGGGCTCTGTTGTCAAACTGGTTACACAATGTATTATTTAATTATACTCAGCATTAAGACTACCAAGAAGAGGTAGAGAAATTGTATTGCCAAAACAGAAACAGTTAAGCTACAAATCAAAGGGTTTCATGTAAGAATCTGTGAACAACTATTTTCAGCTAAATTGTAAAGGTGAATTATCAAGGCAAAGCAAGGAAAAGAGCACTCCAGGTAGAAGAAATAGCATGTGCAAAGGACGAGGGGCAGAAAGGGTGACAGCCAGCACCAAGAGGGCCTGTCAGGGGGACAAGCAGAAAGCTGCATTAAAAATCCAAGTAATAAGGCAGTATGGAGACAGTAAAGAAATTCAGAATCCATAGCATTTGAAAATTTTAGGCTTCTTGGATAGGACTCAAATCTCAAACACAAAAATACAAATACCATCTGGAGACAGAAAAACTTAACATCAGAATAACTTTATTTAACAAATGCCACTGAAGCCCCTACTGCTCTGTAAAGACCCATTCTTCACAGAAAAGTCAGGAATCAACCAGTAAGATAGCCTTCCACTTCGTAGCCAGATGACATATAATTTACCACAAAAAAAAAAAAAAAAATGTTGCTTTACAAAATATCCTTAAGGAACTCATGGTTCATAAATGGAAAGGATTAACAGTATTTTCCTGTTCTGATCCATCAGGAAAGTCTGTGTTCATTCCAAGTTCTGTGGTGTCCTTGTTCCCTTTGCTATCCATATCCAACTTCTAGTGGGGCATGACTCTGCTGTGAATATCCTGTAGCTACTGTAACCCTATCAAAGCCAAGTCCCAAGAAAAGGATTACACAATATCAATGAGGATAGTTATAAATAACAGCAACAAACATTTCCATCCCTTTCACTTCCAAGAGTATGTTGGGCTTTTTCCTAAATCATTACTCAAGTCTTAGCAGGACTCTGCACTTGTAACCTACTCAAGTCGAAGGAAGTAACAGTTACACATCTAGAAGAAGCTCACACACTGAGGATATTCACAGTTGTTTCACAGATGAACAAAAATATTGTCTGAGCAAGTGTTTCTTGTACTACAGTTTCTGGAAGTTTCCATGAAACCGTCTGTTTTGCCTGGTGGTTCACAGAGGACATTGTTTTAGCATCTCTGGTTACTCATAATTTCACAAATAATAGCTACTGCTCTTTCCCACACAACACAATCTGGCTACACTGAGGACCCACTAAGGTCCACAAAGTGTCTCCAACAGATCTGGTTTTGGTGAGTCAAGGCCCAGAAGTGAGACACACACACTAGCTCAAGCCTTTCAAATCAAAACCCAAATCCAGAGGTTCTCTACAATATCATAAAAGCTGGACCACTGCATTTGTGAAAATTAAAACCAGAGCATATTTTAATGGGATCATTAAGATCAATCCTAAAGTATATTCACAAATATCATGACAGTGTTGTGGATACTAATTGCTATTTAAAAACACCACTCCACTCTAAGTGCTAGTGTTAGACAAGGGTGCATTCTGTCAAATGTTATTTGGCCCGTAATTGAAACAATCATTAAAAATTTACTGAAAGGGATACTAGAAACACCAAAAAGGACAAAAGGTATGTTTGAAGCTCCAGCCATTGTCAGTGGTGCCTCATCGAGTGACAAGCACCAGGGATCCAGGCAAGAGGGAATGGATTTGAAGGCAACAGTGTAGACAGTTTTGGAGGGCTTTTTACCCTACATGAATCCCAAGGCCACGGCTGCCTGGTTGAAGCTCTGTCAGCCACGCTGTGATAAAGTACTGCTTGTCCTGCACCTAAGAAATCTACCTACAGATCTGCAACTTATGAATATTTGATCCAGCTTCAAATTTGAAAAAAAAAACACTGGTCTCTGAATTATTTAATTGTTTTTGCCAAAGTCTTAAATTATTTTTCCTGTAATAAAATAAAATGTATTAGGTGGGAAACAAGAATCCAAAGAGGCAAATACCAAGCTGAGCCCTAACAGCTGAGACTCCAGCCGTGCTGATTTTCTTTACGACATAAGTGTTCTACTTGGCTGATAGCAGTGGAGTCATGGGTCAATACTGTCATTCCCGCCTGCCAGTGCCTTCGACTTCATGCATTCTCCCTTGAATTAACCTGACCACAGGCTATTTCTTGTAGGGCATAATGAAGAAATTGGCCAAAGTTCCTGCAAGAGATATAAAGTTGACATGAATTCTTTAAAACACATAAACAAGCCTTGAAGACTAGAAAGGTCAAGCAAAAGCAAATTTCCTTCTCTTAATATTTATGGGAAGAAAACAACTACTATTTGGGAAGTGAACTAGGAATAGCAGCAGTAGGCCAGTCACAGAGGCCACTTGTGATCACAGGGAGCAGATAGGTGACCAAGTATCAGGACGGACAGGTGGCCACATGCTAGGTATATGCATGCTTGTGTACATGTGTGAGCATGTGTGTGGACCTGCTGAAAAGGTGATGTTAAAGCATTATTGTTACAAACCTTATTATGTGCTAAAGGTTCACAAAAATATAGAGAAAGACAGGACCAAAACATGGTTAAAATTCAGCATACATGGCTATGGCAGTTAAAGGGAACACAGAAGGAAACTCCTCAGATAACTGCAAAACTCCTCTTGCTATCCAAAGGTATGGATACTGCTTCAGGTGCACCCTACAAGGGACTCCACAATCCACCTCCTGTTGCTGCTGTCTGTGTTGTCACCTCTCACTTGAGGGCAAAAGGTGAGACCCTGGAACAGGGACTCAGCCACACTGTGCCAGACTCTGAACTATAGAAACTGTGATGCAACATATGTGTGTTTCTGTGGCTGGCTTCCTCTGTGATATTACATAGCAGTAAATAACTAACATAGAGGCCAAGAGCTTTGATGAGTTTCTTTCATTCCTAAAGTCTGCTGCCTTGCACAGTAAGTTCACCACGCATGTGTATTACAAAACAGATCTAAAGAAAATGCCAAGAATCAAATGTACTCCGTAGAGGATGAAATTTTATATCACGTCATCATTGAGCAAAACATCATGGTATACAGATTAAATTCTAGTACTCTTGGTAAGATCACAACTTACCAGCAAGGAGGATGAATTCTGATTTTCTAAAGAAATGATAACAATCAATATTCTGTAAAATATGAAAGATAATTGACACGGGCTGTTGAACAAGAGCAATTAACCTAGGCAAGAATATAAGGAGCTTTGAACCACTGAGCTCTCAGCTGTGTCAAAAGAATGAAAAATATAACATCAGATGCAAAGACAGTAGGTATTCAATCAATTCTCTTCCCCTTTATTGCCATAAGACTACTGTATTTTAGACTTTAGTTTTTCTTTTTTAGTTCAGAGGAAATACCACACTAATGGGGAAGTGGGACTTGTGAAGTACTAGCCAGCCTAAAAATAAAGGTGGTTGTATAATTAGGAATATTATTAAGGAAGAAGAAACTGCCCAAGAAATCAGGGTAGGGATACTTAGAGTGTTTTCCATAAGTTCATTTTCTTTTTTGAGGCATGTGAATATAAAGGAAAGGACAGTTACATTTCTAAAGACTCAGAAGAGGAGGAGAAAAATGAGAGGGGGGACAATGAAAATAATGCAAATAGAGCCAGAAAGGTCTTTCACAGGATGAAATTGAACTGGGCCTGGAGAAAACCACACAAACACAAAAACAAGCTTTTTTGAGTGTTGAGTTTAAAATAAACAATGGAAATATAAGGAATAGTGTCTGTGTTGGGGGAAGACGGTGCAGTTGTGTCAGGTGATAGAAAACAAATTCCTTTGTTTTGCAGTTATCTTCACGGAAGTGATCATCAAACAGAAAAGGAAAGAATAAATGGAAATATGGGACAACCGGAGAACACGACTGTGGTCATAATAGGCAAGTGGTATCTCGGCTCAATAACTGCTCTCAGGAGAATTTGCAAACACAACTGGAGAACCACTGTCAATAATTTGTGGAATAACCTATAGAACCAGAGAAAGAATAAAGCTATAAATAGGCAAAATTTTAATTCTTAGGTAGCAAAAGCTCCAGTATGTCTTGATACTGATATCCCACTAAACTCTTCAATGATAATTAAGTAGGTGGTCAGTAGGCACTTTGAGGAAGAACATTTATCACTAGGAGCCCAAATGGGCTCAGAAAGAAAACATTTAGCCAAGTAAATCTCATTTATTTCCTAACAAAGTGACTTAATGATTAAT
The DNA here is from genome assembly GCA_004027165.1 of Ctenomys sociabilis. NCBI lineage: Eukaryota > Metazoa > Chordata > Mammalia > Rodentia > Ctenomyidae > Ctenomys > Ctenomys sociabilis. The sequence continues at coordinate 26,083 of PVKA01000762.1, read as the reverse complement.
TAGGAAGTGCTGGAGGCATACTTATAAGATCTGGCAATAAAAATTAAAAGAATTATTTTATATTTAGTCTTTAAAAAGACTTGAGGGAAACACTATTTGCAAGTATTTCCAAGACAATCATAAGGGGTTAAAAGCACTAAGCATTTCTTCACTCTCCAAATCTCAGCTCACAGGACCTCGAACAGGCTCGCTCTGACCTCCAAAGTTCAGACTTGATGCTCCTCTATGTTCATATGGCGTCCTTCCTTCCACGGATGTGCTGTGTGCTGGAATGTATTACAACTCCTTGTCTAATACCCAGCCCGCCATTGGAAGTGCACAAAGCCTACTAGTACCAAGTCAAGGGTCTAATATCACACTCCACATATGGAGGATGCTCTTTTACTACCTGCAAGTGGGATGAATGAGTAAACATAATTTAAAAAAAAAAATTGTCACAGAAATGTAGTTGTCATGTCAGTATAAGACAGAATACTTTTAGAATTAAGAATTTTAAAAATTCCTTCAAAACCAATAAATCCCTCATTTCAGAAATATACACGAAGAATATGAAAACCAGCTCATCCATGTGGTGCTCTCTACAGTGGGTATAATGTCAAGTGGCCAGCCTCTAGGCTGTCTTCTAATTCTGGCCCCAAAGCCACACTGTGCTGTAGGATGGATTGGTCCTAGCGAACAACCAGGACTGAGACTCAAAATTCCAGATGCAAAGTAGTTATGGTAAATAATGAGCTTTACTCTTGTGAGCTTTTCATGTGCAGTGTGCACATGTGTACGTGTGTATGTATGCACACACGTGTGTGTATCCTGTCTTGCCCAAAAGAGGGCTTTTCCCAAACTGATGATTCATAACTGTTGATAAATAAATGACTTCAATCAATGTAGATTGCTTCTGAAAATTAGAAAAACAACTAGGATATTCAGTCTAACCATCTTGTTTCACAGGAAGAAACACAGTTCCAAAGCTGAAAGTGATTTTTCAAAAGCCAAGCTACTTAAGGACAGACTCTGCACTTTATTCAGTTTAAAGCAACTTCTATCATGCTCAGCTGCCTTGAAGACTCTGCAGAAGCATTTGAAAACAAGAAATCCAAAGTCTCAGGACAACTGGGACATTTTAGAGCATCACAAGTGTCTGTATGGTCAAAGGGTCAAGTCATCACTGTGGTAACTCCATGAGGGACAACAGGCAGAACCAGAAGAGACCAGACACAAAGCCAGAGGAAAGGAAGCCAACTTCACTGTGTTCACTGTACCTTATTTGTTGCATTTCTAAAGTAAAATATACAAAAACAAAATAACAACTTCATATTTTAAGACTTTCTGGCTGTGTATAATCCAAAGATATAGGCCTAAGTCTACTTCAAGAACCTTGAAGTAAAATTGTCTGTGATTCTACACATAAAGAAAAGTGGGCAAGTTGCTATCACTTGGCTACCTTAGTAAAGGAGAATATGAATGCAGATGCTATAAATGTATATGGTAGTGGATGTTTGGGGGCCTTGTTTTCTGCACTTACTTTAGAGATAGAGAGAGGGGGAGTGAGAGCAAGGGACAGAGATGTGGGGGAAAGAGAAGATAGATAGATAGATAGATAGATAGATAGATAGATAGATAGATAGATAGATAGATAGATAGATAGATAGATAGATAGATATACAGATAGATAGACAGATAGACAGACAGACTGATAGGTAGCGTGTGTGTGTGTGTGTGTGTGTGTGAGAGAGAGAGAGAGAGAGAGAGAGAGAGAGAGAGAGAGAGAGAGAGAGAGAGAGAAATTCAAATTGACATTTTGGGGCCATTCTTATTTATACTAATGGCCTAGTATTGGTCTCAATCACCTTGACATCACCAAAACATCATGAGACTACATTCTATGGCAACAACTCATAGGTGTAGAATCAACAGATTTTTTTTCCCCAACAATGTTTCTAGGATGACAGGCACTTCGTTTTGCTGAGGTATTTGATGAAATGACAACTAACATGCAGTATTGCTCAGAGGGTACCCCCTGCCTGCGGGCCACTGTAGTGACACACTACAAAGCACAGCCTCTACTCTTGAGAAGGCCACAGCCAGGTATCAGGGATGCTGCTACTTGCCCCCCTGGAAGTATATTTGGTCCCACAGAAGTCCCAGTGAAAGGGGACAATGCTGAACAGAGTATTTGGATGGAAGTCACCCAGCTGGCCAGGTGTGGGCCGCAGGTGCGCACCCAGGAAAAGGCCTAGTGTCTGGCAGGCTGCAGCTTCCAGTCCACGTGAGGGCGGGGGCAGGGGATTTTACCCATTCTGCTCCTCCTGACTTACACTGGGGCAGGAGACAGTGATGTCCACTTGCTCCTCATCGCTCCAGTCCTTGCCTTCGTTGGGCCTTCACCAGCTCTCTCCAATGTCACAATGACTTCGCAGTTCATCCTCCGTATCTCAAGGGAGTTAGCTTTCCAAAATAAAAATCTGAGTAGAACCCTCTACACTTTCATGTTTACCTATGAAATAAAATCCAGATTATTACTGCAACCCAAATGCACATTTTATATTCTAGCCCCTCGCTTTTCTAATTTCATCTCCCACTTTTTCCTGCCTCACAACTTAAAGGCAATAAAATCATTACTCAGCACACCCGCCATCATACCTGGCCTGTGACAGCTTATACTTCCGTATCTAGCCTTGCCTTTGACTTGAATGCCTGTCATGACCAGGGATCCAATTCTTTGCTACACATCTACAAAGTTATTCCTCCATCTTCCCATAATCCATTTCACAGATATTACTACACCAACTAGCTCACTGCATGGAGTCTCTGTGTTCCTTCCCCACCCAGGACAGTAAATAGATCTCAGTATTCTTTGATTACCTGTTGCCCTTCACAATTATTCAATGCTTGATGGGGCTCAGCAGTCTAAAGTGCCTACTTAGGCAAGGTTAGGCAAAACACAGGTACTTTCAGTTTGATCCTGAGCACCACATGCCATGCCAGCCCTGCCCCCAAGATTGGACTGAGCTGGCCACAAAGAAAAAAAATTTTCAAAGCTTGAGAAAAGAAAAAGAAGAAAAATTGTTCTGGAGATTTTCTCAATGAACAAACCACCATTTCCTGATACTAAAATTAAAAAACACTTGTTAATTTGGCTTTTCATTTAGGCCTATCATATCCTTATGTCTGAACATGGAAACATATTTTATCATTGCCCCTTGATTTGCACCTCTTGTAGGCCTTGCCTCTCCTGTTAACTTCCTGTTTATTTCAGACCATGGTCTCCAAAGCAACTTACAGGTTTCCAACCCTGTGAAAAACATGTAAACAGCTACAAACATCTTTGTTAGAAGTAACCTATGCATGTTTTATATATATGATGAAATTCAGGTGTGAAGATGAAAGTTATTCATTGGAAGGCATGCTTTACAAACACACACACACATAAAATATATATATATATATATATATATATATATATATATATATATTTTTAGAGGGCTTGGAGGTAAATTCTTTATATCCCAAGATAAACCAGTGTGTGCAAACAAGAGTCCTTGCATGGTCACTCGCTGGAGGAAAGCGAGGGGCACTTTTGGATAGAGTCAGCAGGATGACAGCACTCCGCACTGCAGCTTGTTCCTCTTCTGTCCCATGAACTGGCCCAGAACCATCCACTGTCCAAAACAAGAGAAGAGGATCTCTATGTGCACTTTTTATCCTTAACCCTAATTCTAAAATTTAAATCTAATGTCAAAAAGTTCGTTCCAAGAATGTGGAAAGACTTTGGTTTTGGTTCACATTTTATTTATTTATTTATTTATTTATTTATTTATTTATTTATTTATTTATTTTGGAGACAAGTCTCGATACATAGAGTTGAGGTTGACCTTGGGCTAACTGTGTAGCCCAAGCTGGCCTCACACTTGCTGTGATCCTTGTGCCTCAGCTTCCAAGTGCTGGGATTATAGGCCTGCAACTGCACAACTGGCTTTTGTATAGCCAAGCTGAATTTCCTCTTCAAGCTCAGTGAACTGGGGGAGGGCTTTTGACCATCTTCCTTCCAAAATTGACTCTCAGATCCTGGGGCACAGAATGCAAAGAAGGCAGGGGTAGAGCAGCTGCCAGCATCTGCCGAGGTCCTAGTCTCCATCTGCTTCCACCCATTCATGCAGGCCCTGTTGTCATTTCCTTGTCCAACCATAAGTCCTCCAGGTGTCAAGTTTGTGGGTCACTCTGCTGTCCTGGGCCCCCAGGAAGTCTGTTCCTGGCTTCGTGTGTAACAGCATGGCTGAGACATTCCATGTGACATTTTCAAATCCACTGGGAAGAGTTCTCTGTTCTCCTCTTCTTCGCAGGGCTCTATTGGAAAGACTCTTTGAAACACTGAAGTTTCAAAGTACAAAAACCGTTGGGCCAGGAAATGGCCCAGTAGAATAAGCACTTCCCTGACAAGCGCAAGGGCCTGAGTTCAATCCCTTGTTCTGAAAAAAAAAAAAATAAATAAAGTTTATAAAAGGTAGATTCAACATTGAGGAAAAAATACATGTGTTTATGTGTGTGATGTGGAAATTAACTATTTGAAAATAATCAGTCTTTTCACAATTGTTTCATGGTCACTGATTTTGAGTTGATGCTCATTAATTAGCTAAATATAAATTAGATATGTATGTTTTAAGTAAGTATGTGTGCATATTAAAGGATTCTTGTCCTCTTTATTTCATTGTGAAGCAAATCATTTGATGTCGCTCTGTATAAATCTCTAATACACATCAAAAAGCAATCAACAAACTCTTGGAGTACATCTAGAAGGATAATTTAGATGGTTTTTAATCATGATTATGAAAGCATAATTAGGTGGTTTCATGTTTCTTGTTGAGTATATGTAAGGGGAAACAATTCTCCAAATAGAAAATATGAGTAATATTACACGGAAACCACAAGAGAAGTGTGTACATGAGACTCGAGTGTGCAGAGCGAGAGAGAAAGAGAGAGATCACTAGTCCTCTTCTTCATCAACCCAGTAGCCCTCATTTTTTAAAAGATCATCATTTCTCTCAAGACATCAAAAGAAATCTTATTTAATAAACTGATTATTTACAAGTAGGTTTGAAAAACGCCCGCTCTTTTACGTCACCATGAACTTCAACTACTACCTGCAGTTTTGAACACATCCACCTACCCAGGGCCTGGCTGAAAGCAGCACAGGGGCAGGTTGTGTGTCATTCGTGACCACCGGGAGCCAACACAACCGTGGGTCTGGGTGGCGAAATGTGCGCTCATGGTGCTTGCTAATCCATTTGCAATAAATCTGCTGTTTATCTGTCTCCAGTCTCCCAATCTGCAGGTTCTCACACAGGAGGAGGAACCTCACACAACAGAGCACTGTTTCAGAGGACTCCGAGCCTCTGTACCCTGAATGCCCTGGTCAAGCCCCCC
>PVKA01000762.1:0-20565 GCA_004027165.1 Ctenomys sociabilis | reverse complement strand
AGCCACAATTATAGTGGCTTTCTTCCAGCACCAAGTGTAATCTGTTTTACCCCAGAAATACAAAGTTGCTGTCCATGCACACAATTTTAGCATTTCTGGGTTTTATGCCATCTTACTTACAAGAAACTCCCAGCTGTTATAATTTGTCTCATCCATTGCTCTCTTGTAGAACTAGCCTTTGTTCCTTTTTTTCAATGCCAGGGACTTGCTGGGTTTCACCTGATGTGATTTGTCCAGGCATTAATAATGCATCTTCAAGATGCAAGATGCATGAATTCCTTTAGTAACAGATCCGCTGGCAGAGGGCTGTATTGTATTGCACAGCTTTACGGCAAAAAGGGAAGCAAGCAGACAAAGGGAAGGTCACCAACCTCCCAAGTGAGGGTATTGGTTGTTTTAGAAAGTCAATCCACCAGCTCGTGGTAAAAGCAAGGGCTTGAAGAAAATAGTGAATATTACACTGACAATAACCTTTTAAAAAAAATAAGCTTTTGCCAAATCTGCAACTCATCCCCAATGATGAAAATGAACCTCCCACACAGGCACAGTTCAGAAAGTGCTTATTAACTAGGCATCTTACTTGGTCATGATGTTCTCTTCAGACCTTGGGGCACACACTGCCTGCTTCCCAGTGACCTTTTGCGGGTGCTGATATTGGTGCCCAGAAGCGTTTTTTATTGACTTTCATTTGTAAAGAGACTGAATTTTCCAGCTGCTTTACAATCATGAATAAGTTACTTTGCACAATCATCCTGAGAAATATGAAGGGCTTGTTCTCTCCTTGCTGTAACTAAGGGCAAAGGAGTGCAGGTAGATGGCAAGGCCCAAAACCCAGAGGGAATGTGCATCTCCAAATGGTGTAGATGCATTTAGAGTGCCAGCCTTGCTCCTCAACCAAGTAGCCACTCCTGCAATGGTCAAGGGAAGGAACCATAGAAGAATGCAGGACCCTGTTGGAAATAATCAGGTTGCTGAGTGGACAGTTATCAGCCTGCAGAAGAATGGTCATGGTTCAGATAATGCAGTGTTTGAACTCAAAGCTAGCAGTATCACCTGTTTCCAATGCCTCAGATTTTCTTTAGAAGCCATGCACTTACACACTTACTATATACTGTTGCAAATGAGAAGTTCAGCCATGAAAACTGTAGCTTGGCCAGGTGATCATTTAACTTCCTGTTTCTATGAGCACTCTTGACAAGATTCATCAATACAAGACCAAACCGCACTCTGCGTGGTCATTACCGAAAGTTCACCTGCCTCCTACTTCCATTCTCACCACTGCCACCAATCCACCCCTCGAAGAAAAAAAAAAAAAAATCTCATCTAATCAATAACATTTGCTTTCAGGGCAGCTCTCCTTTACTGCTGTTCCATCTCTGTCTGGGTTACCATAGCAACTATTCTCAGAGCAGTGTGATACTTAGTTTATACATCTCAGCCCTGTCACATGACTGACTACCTGCTTTTACTTTAATCATTGCTGGAGGGAGCACTCAAAAAGTGGCTGCTTCCTGCTTGCCATTGCAGTCCACCTAACTGCCCTCATGTTCCACATTTCCTCCTTCAAACTCGAGAACACGTGCTCACCGTGCTGACTTCCAAAGCCAAGGAGAAAAAGGGCTGCAGGATGAGTGAGAATACCCAAACCACTACGATAAGTAGAACCTTCCAGGCCCCACAGCTAAGTTCCTTTTTTTCCCTACAGAGATGCTCTCAGACATACAGGTTCTCTTTTTAAGGTCTTAATTGCTGAGAAAATGATCTGCCTGACTCCATCCCAGCCTGAAATTCACTTTCCAACGTTACCATGACCTCCACACACTCATCTCCATCCCTGTAACCCCCTGCAAGGGAAGACCAGGAGCTTGGGACTCTCTGGAGCCTCCCTTCTTGCAGCTTAGAGGGGTCCGTTTAAATCCCATTATAAACCTAATGAAACACAGCTAATGAAGCACAGATGTCCTATCAGACTTGGAGCTCTGAGTCCCCGTAAAAGCCCAGTAATAATAAATGAAAGGAGCCTGTATCCATGGAAATGGACAGCTCAGACACTAATCCTTCCCCTCACCATTTATGAGTTCATTGCCATCTCTAATTCCAAGGTACCTGAAACAGTGTGGCTTCTGGGTCAGTTGTTTCATGGGAAATCTTGGTGGGCTGGGCTCAAAAGCTCTTGGCCCAACCCCTTTCTTCATAGACAAGGGAACAGATACCTTGGACCAGATGCACAAGCTCTGGCTGCTTTCTTCCTTTTGTGATGTTGGGATGAATCGAGAACTTCATGTCCTCTCAGGACCTAGCGGCAGGCTTTCCAAGACTTGGCTTCCCAGCAACAGGGAATTGGACCAAGAGTGATCTGGTACCAAAGAACTCTGCCACCACATCAGTTATGCCCTGCAATATTTCCTCCATTAGAATAAGACATTAATCTCCTCAAAGAAAAATACTTTCAGCTATCACTAACCCTACTACTTATATTTCAAAAGGTCAAAATAGTAGAAGGATAACATTAGTGGGAGAGATGGTGAAACAGAATCCAGAACTCTGGGCCTTCCCTGGAGTTAGGAGGAGTTGAGAAGGACACCAGACAAAGCTGGGAGCCCCAGGGCACCTCAGCTGCCTGTGGTGGAGGGTCCAGGAGAAGAGGACAAGCATATGGAAAGGGGAAGAAAGGCACATATGGTATCTTCAAAAACAAGTGCTTCCTGCCTCACAGATTCAGTTAGATGACAGTAAGTAGCTTCTGTGGGATGCAGAACAAGAGATCAGGGCCCTCCTGGCCCATCAGAGACTTGTTTCCTCCTCTAATTTCTCTAGTCTTTTCTTCTTTTTTAGATACTGCCTTGTATCAATAAGCAGTCTGTGTTAGCGCCAAAGTGGTTCTCTCAGGGAGATCCCTCTGGGGAAACCCTCTTTGAGTTTTTATTTGAGATATAATTTTAAATTCGTAAATTCTCAGAGATGTCTTCTGAAGAGAAATAGTGCATGTTCTCCATTTAAAAGTAAACATTGGAGTCTCAAAAACACTGGGAAACAGAGTTCCTTCTTTAACAGACTGGCTGTAATTCCTTGTCAAATAGTCCAGGAACCTAAGGATGAAAACCATTACCGATGAGGAAACCAAGGCAGAAGACTAGGAAGAAACTTTTTCTTAGGGCCATGCATTAGTAGAAGCAGAACTGAGGCTTCTAACAGGGCATGCCCGGCCTCAAGTAAGAAGACATTACAAGCCTGAGTCATTTTTTAAAAACAATCAATTTTGTCCATTTGTCTAGCTGAAAAATGAATGCTTTGTAAAAATCATCCAAAAAATCAAAGCTTAAGCTTGTGATTATTACAGCAATTTGTCAGCAATAGTGTGTGATTTTTGGAAGAGCATCAGCTGTGTTAACAAGAGGATCAGGATACAGTTCATTTTTCATTTGCCTAATGTAGATATCTTTGTTTTGCCAAAGAGTTTAAAAGAAATGATAGAATATCGGAGATGGACAAACATAACTGATGTCGCCAAACAAGATTGAAACCTTTCACTGCCTGCTAACCTGGGAGATTTTTACCACTGATTTATGTGAAGGGTTGTCAGAACTGTCAGAAATAGGAGCACTACTGTGGCCAGCAGAGACCACTGACCTGTCTCTACCACTGGACTCAAGGCATGCAGAGGAGGAAATGTGTCACAAAAGCTAAACACAGTGACCCGTATGTTGACAGAGAAGCTACTACAGTGCTGACAGAACGGGAGCCATGCTTTCTGGGGCGCAACGTGTTGCCTCAAAGCTTCTTCCTCTCAGTTAGGACAAAGCGGCTGCAATGGCGCCACCACCTGACCCACAAGGTGCAGTGGCTGACAGGTGCCCTGGTGTCCTGCTGATGGCCACTGGGTGCTCCCCCTCCCTGGAAGCCACCTGCTCTTCTTCCTTGGCCTTTTACTGAACTCAACCCCAGTCACTCTCAGTAACATGACTTGGACAAGTTAGATAGCCCCATTTTATAGAACTCCTGCCTACTCAGGAGCTTTAAATGGAGCAATCTTCTCTGAACACCTCCATAAAGGAAAGACCAAAGTGCTAGGAATTCCTTAAAGCAAATTTAAGTAAGTGTGGATGCTATAAAATGGAAAGATTTCTGATACTTGACAAAGTGAGTCGTCTGGCATAACAGAGTTGAGCTTTTTAGGCTTCAGGGCATGAGAATTATCCTTCACTGATGGCTGCAGCCCAAACGCATATGTGTGTCATGAAGGAGAAGTCAGATGAGCCCTGGAACCCAGGCTTTGCCCAGCCTTGTCCCAGTACCTCCTCTAGAGTGAGCAACAGCTGGGAGGCCATGCTGTATGCATATATATATATATATATAGCTTATTTCATGTATATAATATGTATACTTTATTGTAATATATATGCTTTAGTGTAATACATACTTTATTCTATTATATATGCTTTATTCTAATGTATATGTACTTTAATATATGTATGTTTTTCTATTATATTTTTCTATTCAAAGTCATATATATAGTCATATATATATATATATATATATATATATATATATATATATATATATGAACAAAGTATCAGCAATATAACTCTGTTAATCATCTCTGATGCTGAGACAAAATACATGAGAAAATCAATTTATGAGAAGGAAAAATTTCCTTTGGTTTGTTGTCTCAGAGGTCTTCCTCCATGGCTGTTGGCCGCACTGCTTTTAGGCCTATGGCACCTCAGCAGGAGTGTGGATCCAGGAAAAACAGTCACCTTGTGGCCTCTGGGAAACAGAAGGAGAAGAAGGGGCCAAGTCCTGGTATCCCATTCATAGGCTCAGCCCCCAGTGACCTAGCTTCCATCTACCCCACCTCCTAACGGTTTCTCCACCACCTCTCAATAGAGCCACAGACAAGCCTCAGACGAGTCTCCAGGGCCACACCCTCAGCTAATAGGCCTGCTTCTCGGCATGGACAGGAGGATGGACTCCATTCTACAGAGAACGTATGCTCTACGCATTCCTGACATGTTGCCCCAGGAGGTCTTCATGATCCTCCAGAGTAAAGAAAACATTTTACACATGAGCTTCCGGAGCTGAGAGATTTTGACGACCCCACAGAAAGCTGAAAGAAACTTGGCCCAGAATCCAACTTGGCCAATGTGTGACCACAGTCCTCTACTTTCTGCTGCGCAGTTTCAGTAAGTACAAACTCAAATCACAACTCACTTCTACATTTTGACCCAGTGTCCCCACTTCTAGAAAAACACAACTAATATAATCAACTAAAATAGCAGACTCCACAGAAGCCTATGTTGAAAATAATGGTGTTTGTTTTTGGAGTAAAGGTAAAAATCTATTCCTTACTTTACTAAAAAGTTGTAAATAAATTTTTAGTCAAATGATTTTAGTAATTAATTGAATAGTTTAATCCATAACATTATATCACTGAATGAGTCCTGATTAGAGACTCCAAGTTTTAGCACACGTTCTGCCGCTATGTGATCTCCAGATAGAATGTTCTCCCTTGTAAAGCAAAATGACTGACTTCATTTGTTTCTCAGGTAGTTTTCTTCAAATCGTTATTTCTGAATCTAAACTATGTATTTTAGGACATTACATTTTCTTTGCAAATGATACGTTCATATTAACTATTTTGCTTTTTTCCACTGAAAAAAGCAAGCAGTGTTGTCCCCTCTGTGCTCACCCATGAGCTCTCCGTAGGATAGGAGGAGTGGTCAGGGTAAGCAGAGGCTCAAGGCCTACAGCACTTCTCTATTCCAAAGACCCCCAGACCCTGTAAGGAGTCCAGCCAGAGCAGAAAGACAGAAACAGCTGCCTAAAAGTGAGTGGAAACCCTCTCACATGCCAAGGGAGACCCTGTTTCCTTTCCCAAGGAGACCAGGAGCAATTTTTTGTTTGCAGGCAGGTGACCTCTTCCCTATGTTTACAAATCTTGTATGAATATGTTTGCAACACATAATTATATCCATTCTGAGAATTAAGTTTCATCCTAATTATTTTTATGTTCACTTCCCTGCCCGACCCTCCCCTCCTACCCTAGCCACCAATTTCCTTCTCATCCCTATGAAGTCTACCACGCTACTCCTATCATCTCTTTTATTTTGCTCTTAGAAATTATTTATATCTGAGGGGCTGGGGAGATGGCTCAGTAGAATAAGAGCTTCCCTGACAAGCACAAGGGCCTGAGTTCAATCCCTGGTTCTGCCGAAAAAAAAATATATATATATTTATTTGGGTGTCTCCTATAGGAGAAATCATACAATGACCCCTGACCTTTTGTAATACTCCACTCTTCACCTGGTGAGGTGTTGACAGAGAGAGGACTGCTCAGCTCTGCACCACAGGAGGAATTTTCCAGCACACAGAACCCAGTCATCACTTATGCCCCTCCACTTAGCACTGCACACATCATACACAAAAGAGCACGTGCCCTAGAGATGTGTTCTCAACTTTCATATCACTATATCATGTATTTCCCTGCATCTATTCTCATCTGAATGTAAGAAAGGGGATGTCTTTGAATAAAGACCATTTCCTTGCTGGTTCTCATGATAAACTGCACATGATAGCACCTGTCTTTAATCCTGGCACTCAGGGAAACAGATGAGGTAGAGCACAAATTCAAGCTCAGCTTGGGCAACTGAGGGCTTTAGTAAGACTTTGCCTCAAAATAAATAAATATAAAAAATATTGCAAATATAGCTTCATGCCAAGGCCCTAAATTCAATCCCCAGTATCAATAAATAAAAACAAAAGAAAGCCAGGCGTGGTGGCGCAGGCCTGTAATCCCAGCACTGGGTAGGCTGAGGCAGGAGGATTGTTGTGAGTTCGAGACCAGCCTGAGCTACAAACTGAGCTTAAGGCCAGCCTGAACTGCATACTGAAACCCTGTCTCAAAAAAAAGACAAAAAAAAAAAAAAAAAAGAGAGACCTATCAGAAAAACAGTAAAATGCTAAAATGAAATAATAAATGTGCTAAAAGGATCAATATATTATACATAATAGTTGTCCTCAAATTAATTCGCATATGAAAAAATCAGAATAAACCTGATACAATGATTGTAAATTTAATATTCAAATTAAAAGTTCTTTCTTAAAAATCTGAGAAAATTTAAGGAAAAAAATAATGTGTTAAGGATCTACAGACTGTAATACAGGGTTTCAGGCTAAATCCTGAGGGGATTTGACTGACCTTGTCAGATACAAAAGTTACATTTCCTGTTATATAGGCCTTGCTTTATCTTGGTCTTAACCATCCAACAAAAAAGTATAATAACAAGGTATGAAAAGTAAAGGTATATTAATATGCTGAGCTATAATGCGCTCAAGTCAACAACTTCTGACATTGCCAGTCCTATGGATAACCCACTACTATTATGGACTACTGGACTACATTGGAATATTTTGCTGAATTCACATACCTATAATAGTAAAATGACAGTGAAATACCCATCTCTGACAAAACTAAACAAAACAAGGGGATACAAATGAAGGACCATTTTGTATCTGTATATACAAAATAGTTAGGATAGATATATAGCTATTTTCTCTTAATTCAATAAGAAGAAAGATTTATACTAATAGTGTTTGGACAGGACATCATGTCTGCATCTTGTACTGTGAATAATCACTAAGACAACAATATGCAATATATTCATTATTGAAACTGTCCTACTAATCAGTTTTGAAACTGTCTTATTACTATTTGTTTCTCAATAAAATTAATAAAAATAAATTCCAGCACTTGGGAGGCTGAGGCAGGAGGATTGTTGTGAGTTTGAGATCAGCTGAGCTACAAAGTGAGCTTAAGTCCTGCCTGAACTGCATAGTGAGACCCCGTCTCAGAAAGACAAAATAAATAAATAAATAAAATAATGTGTTTGTACTTCTAAGTATTAAACATACTAGGTACTTGGGTAAATTATCTGTGAAGAAGTATACCTCTAGGTCAACAGAAAAGAACACAAAGGACTAAATATGAAAGTGTATTATGTTGATATATAAATGGCATCTATAACCTAATATATGCAAAAATGTTTGCATTACACATTCATGTATTTACTCAAAAGGAGAAAAAATTAAAGCCCATAACATTCTGAGCATAGTCAGCAGAGACAAAGTGGTGAGAAAATAGACAAGTTCTCTCTGTTTTGAACTTCATGGGCTATTATGTACATAGAAATCAACAGATCAATGGAAGACCAATATAATTTGGAAGATGTACTAATTTTCCATTGTTGCCATAAAAAAGTATCACGTACCTAGCAGCTTATACATAAAAATTGGTTTTTTCACAATTCTGTACAACCAGTGTCCAGCCCATCTCACCCAGTTGGGGCTGCGTTCCTTTCTGGAAGGTGGAGGAGAAAGGCTATTTCTTTGGTCATTTGAGCTGTTGGATAAATCCAGTTCTGTTTGTTTATGAGACTGAGATCTGGACCACTTCCTTGCTGGTAGTCAACGAGGGCCACTCTTGGCTTCTAGGAGCCACTCACTTCACCTAGCAAACCCTCCTTCAATCTTGGAGCTGGCAACAGCAGGTCAAGTCTCTTCCTCCTCTCAGTCTCTTGTCCTTCTTCTATGTGACCCAGCCTGGAAAAGCTTTGTATTTTAAGGACTAGACCCACCAGAATAATCCACAACAGTATCTGCAGACCTCCAGGTCCGTACTTCATTCATATGATATCTAGGTCTCTTACCTACTGAAGACAGTATATTCATAGGCTCCAGGGTTAGGGGTGGGCATTATTTATGGCTTATGGCCAACAGTCATAAATGTAAAAGAAAACCAAAATAGTGGCAGGCCAAGGTGGCAGCAATGGGCAACATGCTAGTCTAGATGGTACCATCAGGGAAATCTTCCCTGAGGAAGTCACACCCAAGGTAATGTGGCCTGGAAAAAGAACTCCAGGTATGAACTTAAATATACAGAAAGGAAAAAGGCTTGGAAATCTACTGCCCCAACCAGTCAGAGACTCCCTCTACAGAGAGAAGCAAAATTTATGGGTGGAAGAAAATGACAGCTTCTATTCATTTATCTACATTTTCTGCCTGAATATTTTACTCATCAGTTTTTTAATGTGTGTTTATAGAGACTTGGAAAGCAAACAAAAGGAAAATCATTCTTTCTTTGGCCCACTGAAAGCCAAGAGGGTTTAATTGCTGGTGAAATCTCTCCACACTCTTTAAGTGGCACACACCTACAGAAAATAAAAATAAAACTTGTGTTGGATGCTGTGAAAGAGTTTGTTCTGGATGGGAGTCATAAATCAATGATCTTTCTCTCCTGAGTACTTAAGGGGAACACACTCACCAATTAGACATGTTTATACCTCAGCAACCTTGGGAACATCTCGTGGCTTTAACTTCTTTATTTTGCTTCTAAGCCCTAACTTGGTGCTTATTTGCTGAGCTCTGGCCCTGGATATTTCACATTATTTCATGTGTTTTCCAAGGAGGACACTAAAAGCCGCTCTCGGAATGAAGGCAGGCAAAGGAAAAAGGCATTTGAAGGGGCTCCGTGGTGCAGCAATCTGTCACAGCAAAGAGTGAGCTTTGCCAGGACACGTGGCTGCTACTCAAGGCTCGAGCGAGAGATCACAGAGGACACACGTGTGAGTTCGCCAGTGAGCAGTGGTGCAGCAGCCACACAGAATGGAGACAAGTAGCCCAAGGGCCTTCCCAGGGCACAGCAAAGCCAGACCCGGAGCAGTTCTCTAGAATTCCAGGACTCTGCATACAATGGCCGAAAATAGCTTGCATGCATGTGTGTGTGTGTGTGTATGAGTATATGCATGCTTGTGATCATCAAAATCACAATGGCTCTGGAACAAAAATATTCCACTGAACAGCCAGAAGCAAACCTTGTCTTTAGCTTCAAATTAAGGAGCTCATACTTACATGCTAATCACATAGATTTGTTTTTCCAGGCACCTTGCCTACCAAAGACAGGAATTCTCTGAGTAATTTATTTACAATGGCTAGTAGATTCTTCTCTTTGTATGTCTTTTCATCACCTCAAGAGTGACAAATACAAAGCCAAACACACCATTGTCTGCTCAGAAAGACTGTCTCCTGCCAGCCCTTCCTGCCTGAGATAGAAGCCCCTTTGCTTCCCTATCATTCAGGCTGCAGCCCTTGGGCCATTCTTAACCCATTGCTAACCTTCAATCATTTGTCCTCAAGCCCTTGAAATACAAATTATGCATATGAGCATTGCACTTAATTGGCCGCCATAGAGATTTGGGCTGCTATGTAAATCCCTCCCTGTGCCCAGGGATCCCACTCTCTGGGATTTTATTCCAGAAGTATCTATCTGAACCATTTTCCTTGGAAGTCCCATCCACCCACTACGTATCCTTTCTGTCCAGTACCACTTAGTGTCCCATGACCAAATCATGTTGTTGGGCCCCTTTCAACTTGGGGTGAAGTTCAGACTTGAGGATTTTACAGCATATCATTTCCCCACTCTTTCTCTCCACAGATGCAGAACCCCACAGCCTCTTCCTAAGATGCAGATGAGGGAGCTGCCATCTTCCCTGGGACACTTTGGTTAGGGTCCAAGCTCTTTGCAGTTCTAATTCCCTGATACTGCCTCCCCTTCCAGGAGACCAGGCAAAATGCAAGACCGTACAACTCAGAAACAAATCCAAGATGAAGTCAAACCAACCACCTCATCCACAGCTGGACAACAGAAGCACAGCCCCAGGGTGTCATTGGCCAGGAAGCAAGTCAAGTGTTTTCTCCCAACCCTCAGAGAAAGGGAGAGAGAAAAAGAAGAAAGGCATCCATGAGTCCAGAAGCATGGCTTTGACAACACTCAGAAAGTTGTTTACATTCCCAAGTTAGACTTTACCTTCTGTTTCTTCTCACAACAGATATTTTCTCAGGCAGCTTCTCTATGCTGAGTGGTGAGCTGAACACAGGGGAGCCTTCTAGAACAACTTCTGTTGTTCAGGACTTTCTGCCTGTGGAAAATAGATAAGGAAAAACCCCACCAAAATAAGCAAGTCTGTCGCAGGCGGTGACAAGTCTGCAAGGAAGGAAGACAGGGTTGTGGGCTGGAGGGCACCGAGTCTCCTCAGATAAGCAGTCCTAAAGGCGGCCCTCCTCCCTGAGATGAGTGTCAGCAGAGTGAACTGGATTCTGTCAAGAGAAGTCCACTCGGACCACGGTGAGCAGGCAGTTCTCCCAGGAAAAACGGTGGCACATGCCTCCCATTTGTATTAATCTGTGGAATAATAGCATGCTACAAAACAGTTGCTAAGAAGACAGAAATTTACTGTCTCTTCATTCCGAAGTCCAGAATCTCTGGCTCAAGGCATCAGCAAAGGCTTGTGCCCCTGCAGGTGGGAGGGAGGGATCTATTCCAAGGCTCTCTTTAGTTCTGAGAGCTCCCTGTGTTATTCCCATGTGTATATTTGTCTCCCAATTTCCTTCATTTCTAAGGACATTAATCATATTGAATTAGGGGCATGTATTGCTTTATTTTCTATCACTATAACAAAATGCCAGAAGTTCAGTCCTCTATAGGGAAAAAAACATTATTGATCTCGTAGTCTCAGATGTTAAAAGTCCAAGTAGCTTAATATCAGCCCTCGTACCACAAGGTGGCCTGCTATGTCACACATGGTGGACAGCACCACAGTGGGAACATGGCTTAGATGAGCAGATCACACAGTGACCAGAAGCCAGAGCAAGGAGCATTGCCAGTCTGGCTGTCAATCCTGTCATGAGACTTACTACACCATGAAAATTATATGTGTCCCTTTGGAGGGCACTGCCCAGTGACCTAAGCATGCCACCGTAACCCTCCATGCTTAAAGGTGCCACCACCTCTGAGCATCTCCAAACCAGGGAACAATCTCCCACCACATGAACCCTCAGGGGACAAATCCTATCCACGCCATAGGCGAGGTCACCCTATGCTAGAATGACCTCAACCTACTACACCTGCAACAACCAAATTCTAAGTAAGGTCATACACGGAAGCTTGGGGGACACAGTCCAGCCCATAGAGACATCTCCACAATAAAGGTGTGGAGGGGGGCAGGTTTACACACAATGCACAGATCAAGGCTTTTGGCATAGCCCAGGCTCTGTGCTCCACCTCTCCAGTCTCTGAACACAGCACACAGTAGGTGGAGGAAGATTCACAATGGTTGATTTATGGTACTTTTTACACTAAAATTTAAAAATATGTGTGGACTCCTGTGGAGGTAGTTTGAGATTTGTTTGCATGCCTGCTATAGATCTCATGCTTAGTGGATAGGAAAGGATTCAATCATTTTAGGGTCTGCTATGATTATTAACTGTTTTTAGAGAAAATGAGAGTAAAAAATAGCTGGCATCTATTGCTGAAGCAGCCTCCCTTTGTCTCCAGGCCTGGCTCCCAGAGGCAGCAGAGCTGAGGAGCTCAGGCAAGGTTAGCGAGAGGTCACATCTGCTGAAGATCCGAGAGGAGATAGTGGGGAAAGAGCAACAGAGGGAAGCATCCGTCCAGGCCTCAGGGCAGCTCACCCCCCTCGCCCAGCCTGGGGACACACAGCTGCCCTGTCCAAGCTTGGAGGGGCAAATTCCCCAACATCAGAGACTCAGCCCTGAGCTGCTAAACGGAAACCTGGCCAGTGAGGAAGCAGCTGGTCTTGGCAAACAAAAAATACTGCCCCGGGCAAAAACAAAGCAAAAGGGAGCCCAGAAAAGCTTCATTCTGAGGAGCCACTCCCTCCCTAAATCAATTTTTTTAACCCAGCATACAATCATGAGCCTATTCACAAACATGGCAAATTCCCTCAGCCTAAATTCTCTGTGATTAGAAATTCCTTGAAAGCTTTTCCTTTCTTTTCTAGATACTGAACAATTTGTTTCAATAATATCTCTCCTATTATTGCCTACTGTGTTGTTATCCAACATTCTTTTTGAATGTAACATAGACAGGCCAAAGATCAGGTGGAATGCCGTGAGGAGGCACGTTCCACAGACTCGCACTTGCACGTGTTGTTCATTACTGGGTCTATATGCTTATCTCACACAACATACTATTAATGGCAAGCTACTTTGCACTATTGAAAATTAGAGCAATGCATACACACAATTACACATAGCAATCTTTGCTGAAATATATATGTAAATAATTAGTTTGTTTCCCACTGGGAACAAAACCTCATGAACCTGAAATTAGCTGCACATAATGGTTCTTTTCATAAGAACAGTAGCACTACAAATTCAAGAGAAACAGAGCCAGGCAACACTTCTAAAGATCTAGTCACAGCTAAGGCCAAAGGCAGAGATTATATCATTCTTACTGGTGCTCAAGATAATAGCTACAATTGATTATTGCATAGTCACCATGTGATAAACAGTCTGCTGTATATCTTGGTCCTATCTTATCTAAAATCCTTTTAACTATATAAAAATTACTGATCAACAATAGTATGCAACTTGTCCATGATCATATCTCACATTGGAAAAAAACAGGAATTCAGATCCTACCTCATCTAACTCTAAACCCAAGGCTTAGTCCAATACACTACATAGGTAAAAGCTAGGGAGAAAATCCTACAATGTATTGGCCACAGATTAAGAAACCACCATTTACATACTTCTCAAGAAAATTAACATAAAAATACCTTCTGTAAAAATGCAGAAGACAAATTCCAAGGGATGAACTGAAGCATAAAATCTATAACCACAGCTCCTCAAAATTCACTTTGAGCTGGGTGAGTATGGTGGCACACACCCATAATCCTAGTCTTCAAGAAGCCAAGGCAGGGAGATCCCCGCAAGCTTGAGGCCAGCCTGGGCTACATAGCAAATTCAAGATCCACTTGGACTACAGAGCAAGATCATGCCTCAGAAAAAGTCAATAAAACTTACTTTGAAACAGAATCATATATATATGAAATATCAACTTTACACTATTTTGAAGGAAAGTTCTAGAAGCACTGAAGACTTCTAATAATAAAAATTACAAAATAACCTTTTATGCAACAGGCTTATTCAACACACTGTTATGTTAGTGATGCTATTCTAAGAAATACTAGTCATGCTGGGCTAAATTTTCCAAGACTGCAATTTAAGCCTGCAGTAAGGTGTATTATAAAATGAACAGAATGCTGCGTTTCAAACATATCCCTCAGAATGGTCCATCTGTGGACCCTATCTCACCAATTCTCATTAAACAGTGATTTCGTTTCTCGACATCATCACAAGTTCCACTTGTGGGCAGCTATTGAGCTTCCTAGCTGGTCTCACAACACATGCAAATATGAATTAAAGGTGGCTGCACCATGAGACTGAGGAGTTTGTTGTTACTCTTCCCAGTGTGAAGTGTGGGCCCCAGCAATCACAGATGGGAAAAAGAAATTGGTGTTCCCAGCAGCCCTTCCTTTCATTATCCCTTGAGGTCTTCTTCGGAGCATGGATGCTCCCCATAGGACACACATACACACGGGCCTACACACACACACACACACACACACACACACACACACACACATTGCAGACCTTCACTACTTCACCTGCCTTCTATATCTTTGTGATGTTAAAGATGTCTTGGACTCTGAAACAAAAGCCCAAAACCCTAATAGATACCTTTTCACAGGCTCTCATTGCTCCTTGGACAGACTCGAAAAAGGTATGTTTTTCTCATTATCCATATGGGG
Source organism: Ctenomys sociabilis (assembly GCA_004027165.1). Classification (NCBI taxonomy): domain Eukaryota; kingdom Metazoa; phylum Chordata; class Mammalia; order Rodentia; family Ctenomyidae; genus Ctenomys; species Ctenomys sociabilis. Next base: position 5,896 of record PVKA01000762.1, on the reverse strand, counting down.
AAATAAGAGTGTGAAATGTACAATTTGTCCAGAGCTAAAAGCATCAAAAGAAAAACACAGAAAAGAAATTTTCTGTTCTCTGACCTCCTATCACATGCAGTTTACACCTTTCTTAGAGATCACATCAGTTCCCACAACATGGTCAAGTTATTTAGAAATTTCTCTTCTCCCTTAGGTGACCATCGGCTTGATAACATAAGCAGCTTTTTCTATTTTTGGCTTCTCACTATATCCAACAAGATTCCCTCAAAGGCTAACCGTGGGCTTATAGCAAGAAGCAATCAAGATATAAAGAGAGTTGTTGAATGTGTTTGAGGAGCACTGGCAACAGTGCTTGTCAACTAAGTAATGGATGAGCATTAATGAGTTTTCCCTGAGAACATGCATTGTCTACCAGATCTTTTCAATATAGCCACATTGAGTGGAAAATAAAAAGCAAATGAGAAAGAAAGAAAACATACCCATTGGTGGTTACCAAAGAAGCTATTAGTAGTTGAATTAAGAGATTATGAGGCAGATTCCAGAAGTATTTACCCTTTCAGGTTCTTGTAACCCCAACCACTATCACAAAATGTGAGTGGGAAGGAAACACCACAAGAGTCATGTGTCTGCTGGCTCAATTTACCCTGATTCTGATTTCCAAATAAAGATATAACCCACTCCAAGCTAGCCAAGGAGCAAGCAAAGTCTACAAGTGTTTTTCAGTCTGTGTTAAAAGCCTGAACTACAAGTATCACCTGTTAGTCAATGAGTTTCCTTGATCTTTCTACTCAACCAAGCCCTGTACGACTATGACCTGAGCCAACATCATGAGGAGCAGAATCACCCAAACAACCAAAAAATCATAATAAAATTGTAGCTACTTCTAAGCCATTAAGTTTTTATGTGTTTTATTGTACATCAGTAGGTAACTAGAACACAAACTTGGTCCCAAGGTAAGATGAGCTTTTAGAGGTGAGGGGGTCTCATGGGTAGAATTGAGTATATTTTGCATGTGAAAGGACATGAGTTATTGTAAATATAGTGCAAAGGAAAGTAATTACCTTTCAAAGAGAGTCTACCAGTGTCTACAATTCATAACCTCAAGAATTCTCCTTTCACAAGAATGTATGACCTAAAGAATGTAGAGTAGGTGACTCAATGTGACATCCAAAGTTAAGTCTTAAGCAAACTCTACATTACATTGCATCTTTGCTCTGGAGAAGCCATCCATGGTATAACAAAGCCAACTAACCCATGACTACTGCTAAGGAGAAGTCTGTGGAAAGACAGAAAAAAAAACAAAAAACAAAAAACAACATCCATTGAAGCCTCAGCTAAGTTAGCCTGCCCTAGAAAGGTAACAAAAAGCAAGCATGAAGAAGGTATCTGATATCCTGTCCACCAGAGCCCTGAAACAGCTCCAGTATCAGCTGTGCTTGACCTCACCCTACCAGACAACCTAAGAAGGAATCCTTTCACTGAGCACTGTCAGTTATAGAATGCGACCTATGAATTTCAATTGTTTTTAAGCCGCATAAGTGTAGACTGATGTGTAACACAAGAATAGATACTTGAACATAAACTAGAATTGTACAATGAAAACACCTCAACTCTTCTGATTATTTAAGTACAACCAAACTTTTCTAGGCATAACAAATGCAAAATCTGCTATAGTATCTATATGACTAGAATGTAAGTAAATCTTTGCTATGCAGGCTCAGAAAAAGCTAAAAAAAAAAAAAATTCTACATTTATCGAAAGAACTTGGGCGAGGACATACAGTGCCTGCATGGCAAGCATGTGGCCTGAGTGTGATTCCTGGTGGATGGAAGGAAGGAAGGAAGGAAGAAAGGAAGGAAGGAAGGAAGGAAGGAGGGAAGGAAGAGTAATTTCTACTCTAGAAACAAAAATGGACTCACTGAACATTTGGGTTAAAAACTAAGTTGTTCAGGACAGTTTAGACCTGCATAGATGTATGCTGCTAACCACCGAACCCAGCAATGAATGAGGATAAAATCATTTGGCCTTGGACCTCAGGTGCCCAGTTTACTAGAAATTTCCCCAAGGTTTTTGATTATAAACACAGAAAATCATGCAACATCAAACAAGTTTCTAAATTGTGTGGAAGACTATGCATCATTGGAGAGCTGACAAGCAGCTGTGGGACATAGCTGCGATGTACTATAAGGAAAGGAAGGGCACATAGGAGCTACAGGCCAATAGCACAGGCCAGGATGCTCAAAACAGCACAGTTCCTCCCAGCCAGGCCTTGGTCCTGTCCTTCGATGTCATTCACCCATCACTTTCTCAAATGCATATACCTTCTCCCATGACATCCACTCATCTACTATCACTTCAGGTGCTTTTTTATATTGAGAGCACTCATCTATCCTAATCAAATATTATATTTCTAGTAAGGCATCATGTAGATGTTTGTATCAGATTGGCCTGGCTTTAAAATTTTGCTCTGTTACTAACTAGCTCTGAGAACTAGGTAAGTCATTTCATCTCTCTAAGCCTTAGTTTCTCTGCTAATAAAATAGGGATAATAATGGTACCTACTTAAAAGGATCATTGATAATATTTCAGGCACAGAGAGTGCCTTGAATAATGGACATTCTTCAATTTGAATGCCATGTTCTGAATGTTTGTGTTCCCCAACATTCCTATATTGAAACCTAATCCCCAGTGTGTTGGTAGTAAGAGGCTGGAGATCTAAGAGTTGGTTATATCTCATGAGGATTCCATTCTCTTGAATGGAATGAATGCCTGAGAAGATCTAAGCATGCTTATTTACCCCCATGCCATGAGAGGACACTACTAGTAGTCTCTGTCCAGCAGGACCTCTTCAGACCCTAAATCTGTAAGAGCCTTGATCTTAGACTTCCCAGCCCACAGAACTGTAAGCATAAAATTATAATAAGTGACACCACCTAAGGTATCTTACTACTGAAACTCAGACAACCTAAGACAATTAAGTATTACATTATTCTAGAGAAATAAGGTCTGTTTCCTTGCTTTTCCTCCTCCTGGAAGTTGTACATATTAAGCTAAGAATATATATACCCTCTTCAGTCTAATGCTCTACATGGTTATCATCATAGGTCCCCAAATGACTGTTATTTTTCAGACATTTCATTTAAGCTCAGAACTGAGGAGACCCTTTTCTCCCTTACCTTCTTCCCACCTCTCCCACAGTTTCCTGAGTGGTAGCAGGCTTCTTGAGAGCCAAGGGCTGAGCACCAGCACAGAGTGATGCTTTGAGGGCAGTGAACCAAGGAGGAGGTGAGGGTCACAGAAAAACCTCAGAACAGGGAGAGGAGGGGGAGGAGATACAAGGAGAGCAATTCCTTCCTGTGGTGAGAGTGTTGGATGGCATCTAATTCCTGGAGAACACACAATTGGCACAAGGGAACAGATCAGAGAAGCCACCTGACCCTCTAGCTCCCTTTAAGGTCCCCAAAATGGATTGGACTGTGTTATTTAAATTCCACATATAAGGCATCACAGGTCTTAGAGTGGGTGCTTGGCTGGCTAATAACCACTGTGACAAGAGGTATACTGATCCTGGTTCCCACATGGGCCCATCTTTTCTACTCTACATAAAGCAGAAATCAGAAAGAACAATTTCTAGATAAGACATTCTAACTTGAAGAGGGATAAAGAAAAACCCTTTGCTGACATTTGCCCCAGTGGAGTGAGATGCTGCTGATGAAAATCCTTCTACAGCACCTTGTTCTTTGGCTGAACAGACCTTTCAGTTTCCTTCTCAGTTTTCCCTCCAGCAAGCCTTGGGCAGCCGTATTGGAACTCTGTGGAAGTCCTTGGGCAAAGGCTTTTACCTCCCACTTAGACATTGCTAATCACTGCTACTTCCCTCTTTGTAGCTTCACTCAGCACCTTGAGGGCTATGGATTTCTGGCTTATACTCAAGGTGTCTGGATGTCTGTTAGTCTTTCTCTTGTTCCCTTTCTCCTGTTAGTCCCAATAGAAATCCCACACTCCTTTGACTCTTTAAGGCAGTAGTCTCTTCATAATTCAAAAGCTGAAGAACATTATCAATAAAATTAAATTCCTGATGTTAGAATAATGATATGAAACCACCAAGAACTTCTCATATTTTGCTTCATCTAATTCTCTCCACAGGTGGTGTTTGCTTCTTTTTCTAAATGAGGAAATTAAGACAAAGAGAAGCTGAATGACCTGTCTATGGTCATTCATATTGTCCAAGGTCATAACCCACAAATGACAGAGTAGGATTCAGGCTATGGCTGCTGACAACCAGAGTCCTTATTAGCCACAGACCCTGTCAACACTGCCAGTGCAAAGGTTCAGAATCCCCTTTCTTCTTGCCTAGACAACCAACCTGCCTAGGCACTTTCCAGTGGGAGCTGCATAATATCTCTTCCTCGAATCTTAGCCATGTATTCTTTAGGGGTATTTATTAATTCTTTTTCTGCAGAGTTTCTTCCAAGTTGGGTTTCCTCTGTATATTTCCAGACTTGTTTCTGTATTTCAGATGCTATGATTTCAAAAAATTCTTTTTTTTCAAAGCATTCTTTTTTTGATTTCAGAGATTATTTCTGCTTTCAGTTCCTCATGACCATTGTGTGGTTGTTTCTTTGCTTCAGATGCTGTTAATTCATACCTTTCAGCTGGAATAGTGCTCTCTGCACTTGTTCTGGGTGAGCATTGGTTTTTCCCCAGATGTTTCTGCGTTTGATTCTTTATTTCAGATGCTATGTATTCAGATATTTCTTTTTTTATTTAGGAACAATTCTTGTCTGAGTTCCTCTATACCTTTCTGTTGTTGTTCTTTTGCTTCTATTTCTGTTAATTCATTCATTTCAGCTGAGCTAGTGTCCTCTGCACTTACTGGTGGACTTGAGGCCTGAGACTGCATTTTTCTTCTTGTCTTTGTCATTTTGTACAGCATGACCTCTGACCTTTGGTGCAGAGCTTTTGTGCAGCTATAATCTTAGCATGTAATGAGATTTGGGTGCCAGTCTGTTAAGTTTAAGATTATCCAGTTATGCCTGGCCTGGATCTAGCTGTTGTATGCAGTTCCTTCTTGCTGCAGCTCCTATGGTTCCCCTCTGTTGATTCCCTGGTCAGGCGAGCACGAACCAAACTGGGAAGCAGAGAAAATAGTGACAGTTCCACTATCTTGGCTGGCTTTGGGGTGAGGATCCAGAAAGTTGCTGGAGTCAGCCCTCATGCCTCAGGCAGGTCACCCTCTAGGTAGGCCAGCCTGGGCTTTGGTGGGTCTGCTGGGCTCCCAAAAGGATAGTGGATATTCTTATTCACCAGGTAGGCTGTGCTGGATCAGCCAAGCTGTGCTGGGTCTGGGGCTGCTGGCCAGAACCGGAGAAGGCTGGGAAAGGTCCCTCCAGCACGGCGGGCCTGGAGCCCTCACTCACAGGCCAAGCTGCTCTGGGTCTGGGGGCTCTTCCTGGAATCTTAGATGTGGCAATATGGCAGCAACAAGCATATCCAGCTGCCAGATAGTGGTTTTAAATACCATTTTCCAGTCAATGGAACCAAAGTTCCCTGGGAAAATGACTGATTCTAGAGCTGAGGCAACAAAGACACAACACCACCTCACACCTCTAACAAGTACAGAAGCCCTTAAAGCACAGAAAGATACATGGAGGTCTGCCGACTCAACATGAGAAGTAACCTAAAAGAACTCCCTATGACCAAAGCTAGAATAATTAGAGGAACAAAATAAATAGCAGTAGCTACAACTCAAAGAATAACCAAAGAATTAAGTGAATATCCATGAGTTCATAGGGATGTGAATGAATGACAACATAACTAAATGAAGTAAAAGGGAATTGCTAAATCTTCCTTCAAAAGAATTCTCGTCCATCCCGCCCACCCCCGCCCAGCACCTGAGACCGGCCAGAGACAG